>MU224543.1:2338036-2350122 GCA_018584345.1 Thuja plicata | reverse complement strand
TTTAATTAATTGAAAATTATATTAAATACCTATGTTTAATTGAAAGTTTAATTAAAGTGCAATTATTGAATATTAATATTTAATTGAATAATTAATTGAATATTAGAGTAAATATGCTTTTATGCTTAATTAAATAATTAAAGATTAAGTTATATGGATTATTGTGCTTTGAATATTTAAGCTATTTAAATTAATATTTTATTAATTACATGTGCAAGATTTGGTTGAAAAAGTATTTTCAAACTCAAGAGATCTCAACTTGAATTTAGGAGTCAAAGTTGAGTTGTGCAAGTAATTAGATATTTTAATTATTAATTGTTATTTTCTTTCAATTCTGGAGAGAAGTCCTTTTAGGAGTTAACTGAATGTGTTGTCATGGGAGTTTGCTTAATTAGGGAAAGTTGATCCTCATTAAGGGGATTCTTCTCTCATTTGATCATAACAGGTTTTTGGGGAGCATTTTTGGAAGCTTTGGTGTGTGCTTGGTTTTGGAGAATAATTTGGGAATTCTCCTTGCTTGGATTTTGCATTGTGTGTTCTTCAATAGATTTTGAGGTAGGGTCTTGCTCATGTCAATTCTAGCTTTTCGGATCCCTGTCTTCTATGCATCCAGAAAACTAAGAATCCTTTGTTTGGTCATTCCTTGCTTGATTATTCTGTGTGTTTGAAGATCTCAATTGGAAAATATGTTTTAGATCAAATTGAAGTTTTACTCAGGTTTGCATGCCAGATTTTTGTTTGTGGGCATAAAGGGTTTCGTTTTATAGCATTAGGAAATTAATGGGTATTAGGGTTTCTAGTTTGGATTTATTGTTGAAATGGGTATTTCTGGAAACCTAGATACCTGATTTTCAAAGAAAAATATATATTAAACTAGTAAGGATATGCTGTCAAAATTTTGTTAGAAGAAACTCTGTGGAAAGCCCTTAAACGAGAAAAATTAAAATCCCTATAGTTAGGACTATAGAGGAAATTTAATTATTGCTAAAAAAAAATTAATAGCTTTAGGGAGAAATTAATTGTTCTAAAAAAAAAAGAATAATAAGCTCTCTGTTAAAAAAAAATGCAGAGTTAAAAATAAAATTTACACCAGTCAAGCAAATTTGTTAGAAGAGACAAAAAGAAAAAAAAAAGAAGTCTTTTAAAGAAATTCCATTTTCAGAAATCTCTATTAAAAAAAAATTAAATATAAAAAATAATACAACCGTAATTTTTGGCAGAGGAGGCGGGGCGACCAACTCCCCCTCCCCGTGCGCAAGGAATGGTGTCGGCTCGGCAACCGAGACTGCCGACACGATAGTCAATGACTGCCGGCAAGGCACCCGGCCACCGGCCGGGCTCGACCCTTTTTAAAAGGGGAGCCGGTGCATAGTGTTAGTCGGGGTGGGGGCCACGGGACCCCGCCAAACTTATGTTTTTTTTTTAATATATTATATTTGTTTTAGATTAAAACTTTAGTTTATTAAACTGTTTTAAATTCGATTTAATTTTATTAATATTTAATTTTTACTTTGGTTTATTTAATTATTTCTTTTTTTTAAAACTTAGTTTAACTAGTTTTAATTTAAGTTTAGAATATTAATAGACACATTTTCTCTATAAAGTGTTATTTTAATATATTAAAGTGTGGAAGTTTTTATTTTTATTTTATGGAATTGTTTATTAATTTAGATTAATAGATATTATTAATTATATATATATATGTCGATTATTAGTACAATTAACCTTGATTATATGATTGAGTAAACTACTTGGGTTAAAATGTATTGAGTAAATAAATGGTCATTTTGATTAGAATATTTATCTACGAGAAGTAAATTTTAAATAGTTTTAATGCAAATGACCATGACTATTATTTTAGATTACGTTATAAATTAAATGGAGTTTATGTTGAGTGACCTATAGATGTTTGCATATTTATAGTTTTTTTTTCTTCTTTCAGTCTTTTGAGACGATTTGTTTATCCTTACGTTACACTTTAGGTTTTACTTTATGCACTCTGAATATGAGATTTATTATGCCTTGATATGATTTGAGTGCATGGTCAAATAAATGGTATACTTTGGGTGCTCTTCTATATTATCTGGTTTTGGGTGCCTATTGGGCTAGATGACCCTTAGGATTTAATCTAGAGGTTTTCGGGATTATACTTTTTGCATGGTGTTTTATGTAATGTCGTTGTGTTTATATGATGATGTCATAGTCTTGATTTCCAATACCCAACCTAATTCAGTTTTGTTGTAATGTTTGGCTAAATGAGGATACTGTGGTAATTGTTGGTTATTTGAGAACCTATGTGCTCCTGAATGGGCAGGATGCGATTGGTGGTTATGTATATCTTCATGTATTGATCTTGAGCCTAGGTAGGTTAACTAAGTGTATAGTGGGGAAGTGGCTTGCAATGGGGGTCCAGGACTCTAAGCGGTTACTAGGTAAACCCATTGGCAAGTTACTTAATAAGTGAAAATATATGATACATTAAAGGGGTTTAAAATGAACTAATAAGATGTCTGAGTCTCTACCCATGCCTTGAGTGTTGTCACATGATAGGATGGGAGTTGGGATCCCTGTCTACGTGAAAGGATCACTGAGCCACATAGTGTCACCTGGAGGCCAGGGTCAAGAGGTACTACTAGGGTTACCTTCAAGGTTGGACTTATGTGATGACACTTCCCTACATATAGCTTAGGTTATCCTACGTGTGTCAGTTACTTCTGGTGTTGTTTAGTATTCTTTGTTGTGGTTTAGATTGCTTCTAGGATCTTCCATTGCATTGAAGTATGAGGTCATGTGTACCTTGTTTTGTGTTCTTGTTGTATACCCCGTGTGATGGGCCTATTACTATCTCCTCAGCATGGTGGGAGTGGACCTTTGGTTCCACGTGGTCGGGTGGTAGTGATTCTTATTACCATTGAGATTCTGGCGGATACTTCTTCATGCTTGTATGTTTCTTGTTGCAGTTTTAGCTTCCTAGTCCTTTGAATACTTTCTCAGTTACCTGAGTTGTGTATTTGTACCATATGTTTATATTGGTTATCATCCTTTGGAGGATGCATTGTACTGATTATTATGTATTATTACATACCCTGCGATTTGTGCAGAGGATGTTGATTAGGTAGTATACCTTATGGTATCAGTTGTATATGTAATCTGTATTATGAGATGTATGTTATTGATTTTTGATTATGTAACCTTTATGACAGTTCTTATATTTGTAATCATAGATTAGTTTTTTAATTAATTCTACGTCAAGGAACCCTCAAGAGGAGTTATCTATGTATGAGTTGTATTTAATGTAGGTCATGTACTTCATTGTGCTGCTTCCGCATTGTTATTAATATTGTTTGTAAAAAAATTTAAAAAAATTATTCCGTGAACTTAGTGTCATGTTTAGGTTAAGTGCTCCTAGGTTCCCTGGCGGGGCATTACATGTGGTGTACTCATAGCTTCTATAGATAATGTCAAATTCAAATCAGAATGTGTCTAGGTCCTCTGTTAGCAAGCAATAGAAATTAGGGAGGACTGAAGAAGGAATTTTTTTGAGGTTATTGTTATCATTTCGGTCAGTGATAGGGAATTCAAAATTTGGGCGATTAGGTCTTTCCATCCTTTTTTGATAGACTACCAAAGGAAGTTGATATCGGGTTGGTTTTGAGAGAATGGTTCCCCAAGTGGAGGAATATTTAGATTGGAAAATATAGCAGCAAAGGGATTTGGATAAACTAGTTCTTCATCTAAGGAAAGGGAAGAAGGGGATAAATTTTCAATGACATCAGCATACGGGTTTTCCTCTTCTTCTTCTTGGTGTATAAATATCTCTCCTAGTTGGTTACCAGGATAAGCATCATTAGGTAGAAATATACCTAACGCATCTCTTCTCATGTCTCTATGCATGCAGATTGAAATGAATTTAAAATAAATTGAAAAAGAATATAGCTTAACATTTATTGAATCTAAGGAAAGATAAAGACAATATTAATGAGACTAAAATAGCTAAAAATCATGGCTATAATAGGTCCTTAGGTTGACACCATCCCCGACAATGATGCCAAAAATATTGGACTTCTCAATTAGATCAATAACTAGGTTGTAAAACTTCAATTCAGGGATCAAACATCCATTCTAAGTAGTTATCTTTATTTTGGTGAAGGCTCATTTACTTGTCAACCTAGGAACGTGTACTTGAAATGGGCCAATAGTGTATGTGCACAAGTCCCAGCCAAAGCCATGTTATCCTACAACTTAAAGAAAAATGCATGAAATAAAAAAACTCAAATGATCAACAAAATATACTATTAGAATTGAACTCAAACAAATAACAATACTATTTAGAAAAAAAAAAAAAAGGAAATTACTCTATCTTCCTTGACTATAGGAACAGTCACAGGAAAATGTTTCCAGTGGCTGCAAGAATAGACAAACACTAAAACAACAACTGTGAACTGCAGGGAAATTAATGACTAAAATGGAATAGGAAAATCCTCACCAAGTGGGCCCCCTTGGATGATTATTTATAGAACTAAAAAAGAGTCTTATAAACTCAAAAAATTATTTTATTCATTCAAGAAAGTGTTGTTACATAAGCTAAAACTGAATCTAATCTATATATGTTGAAAGTAGAAAACTACAACATAATGTTCTTCTCTCTCCCTAACCTTTTGAAAAGTCACCAAAAATTATTTAAGAGAACTACTAAATAAATCTAATGACTACCTAGTCCACTCCCAAGAGATAGGAAAACATACATTATTACTTTACAAGAAAGAAGGAAGACTCTGCAATAAATGAGGAACAATTAGCTGTTCAGTTGTAGAGAAGATATAGCATGAATTGTTCTTTCTAGATTTACTCCTTTTTAGGGATGATCATTAAAGATCCATAACTTGATCTATACAAGTTGTTGTCAATCATATATTGAGTTCTTCAAATTTTTCCTACTACTTAACCATCTTGACTTGGTCCTAGGCTGCATGCATGACATGAATCTCCTTGAGTGTATGCATGACCGATCCCGCTTCTTAATTTCTCCTGCATCATAGCATTAGTGTGCACAAAAACATAGGTATATCCATTTGATTTCAAGATAAACATTTATTCATCAAACCATAAATATAATTAACATGGATAAAATTGCATAACCATAACTATTTAGTAGTTTTTGTCATTAAGAAGCTATTTTAGAGATAAGTTTAACCATGATACCAAGTTTAGCTAAACATAAAAAAATACACAATAACCAAGTCTAAAAACCCTTTAACCATGACTAGACACTTGATAAGGAGAAAAAAAACATAGCAAACATTGACAAAATAGAGCCATTACCTTGGCTCATCACATATTTTTTCTATACTCAAAAAATTCAAATTTCAAGGAAAAATTTTGGTTGTGTCTCATCCAACATGGACCAAAAGCCTCTAGACATGAGTGACTTGGTCATTTGTGCTTTCCAGTAATGAAAATTTTGAGGTGTGAGGGTTTCTATGGAAGAGGAACTCCCTAGAGTTGTGATATATAGTGAATATTTGAAATTTGCAATTTGACCCCCCGATGCCCACAATGGGAAACATTAAACCCTCTTGCGACTTAAACAAATATGAAGCAAAAAAATTAAAAAATAAATACAAATGAATGTTGATCTCTATACCTGACTGAAAATTTAGAAAAAAATATCAACAAATCTAGGTAGAGAACTAAACTAACTTTCCTACATCTATTCATTTAAAAAAAAATGGACTCCTTTTGACCAAGTTATGGCCTTGGAAGCAAGAAAATGTAGGTGTTATTTCAATGGACTATAAGAAACACTAGGAGAAAAATCTTGGAAAATAACCTATAGCAGTGGATAGCCCTTTGAATTGAAATTTTGATGATATCTGATTTTTTGGAAAATATGCACCTTATATGTAAGATATACCTGATATTTTGAATGTTCCCCAATTAGGCTAAAAATAGTAACAATGGGTTAAAATATCCATCCCCTAGTCACATGGGCCCTAGTGGTAGGCTATGTGGTGGTGGTGCTCTGCTTGTGGGATGCCACTAGATACCAAAACATGTGTTCCTAGTTCATGTGTGTGCACTAAGGGGCACATAGGTGTACTAAGTGTGCCTTGGTCAAGTGTACACCAATGCATATAGGTGTGCATCTAGAGTGCACTAGACATATATGAGTATGTACAAGTGTAAAATAATTTGCCTCAAAAGACACTTTGACTAAGAAATCAATGAAATGACACGTATTTTTGGACTTTTCAACTACTTTGATCATGATAGTAAGGTTTTTTTCTCCAAAGTGCCCAATTTTTTTGGGTGAACTTAGGTTCTCACCTCAAAAAGTGTGCATAATGTAGAAACCATCCAGAAACTAAAATGAGCAGATTTTGATGAAACAATAGTTGATATGTAGATTTTGGGAAAATGCAAACACAATGGTGAAGCTTGTGAAGCTCCAAATTGCTCTAAAAAACCACTTGCAAGTCCACACAAGTGAAATTTATTGACCCTATAACCCTTTTGAGAAAAGAAGCCCTCAAAAATTGAAAGGAGGTTTGTTGAATCCATGCTTTGATAGCATGTTGAATTTTGCAACAAAAGCACCTCCAAGATCAAAAGGAAAACAAAGAACACCTTCCATAAGGAAAGAAACAAGAAGTATTTACTACATTTATCAAAAGGAAAGATTACATAATGAAGATACAATTCATAATGAATTTACTTATAGAAAGAAAGAGCCCAAAAATTAGAAAACATGCTAAAAAGTAAACTAAAGTTTAACTAGGATAAACTAGGCTTAATTAAAGCTCTACTCCGTGAACATAAGATTAAAAAAATTCAAGCATGTGCACAAATATGGAATACATATGAAAATATGCAACCTCTAATAGAAAGTTGACAAGATCAAATCTCTCATACCAATGATAATGTCCCCAAATTGGGGTAGACCCATCTTTTTCTGAAAGTAATAATTCCACAACATAATTTGTTTTCAAATAGTATTCTATGATTAAATTATATAATAGTTATTGAACCTTAAAAAATATAGTTAAGTTAAATAAAATCATATACATTATTTTATGTCTTGATTTATAATAATCAACCATAGTAGGGATTGGAGGAGAGAACATGAAAGGGTGCTAAAAATAGTCACTGCAACTAATTCCAAGAGCGTAATATAACACCTCATGGCCCACATGTGGAAATAACTCTTTTCCATCCAACATGGGGTGTCTTAATTAGATGGGGAGCTCATTTGAGTCATCTCCACCATCCTAATTTTGTCTCCTTAATAACCCATACACAATTTATTCTATTCTTTAATTTTATTTCAAACAACTAACCAACATAGGGATGGAGATGAATGCACAATAGGGTGCCCAGAACATTTGTGACAAATAATCCCGAGGGCATGATATAACACCCTTTATCCCACAAGTGGAAAGTTTTCTTGTCCATTCAACATGGGGAAACCTACTTAGATGGAAAACCTATATCTTCCCTATCAAGCATGTCTCCTTACCAACCCATACATTATTACTTATATTCTTTAGTTTCACTTCAAGCAACCAAACATCATAGGGATTGGAGAGGAACAAATGATAGGGTGCTCATAAAATTTGAAAAAACCAAGTGCAAGGGTGTGATATAAAAATGCATGGGCCACAAGTGGAAGGAAGTCTTTTCCATACAATATGGGGTGGCCTACTTATATGGGGAACCTTTTTGTTCCCTCCTAATTGTGTCTCCTTATTAATCTTTTCATGATTTCTTATATTCTTTAGTTTCACTTCCAACAACCAACCATTATAGGGATTGGAGAGGAATACACGATAGGGTTTCTGTTAGAATTATTAAGAAAACAAATAAAGATTAGGAAATAGGAAATAATCCAAGAGAGAGTTGCAAGAACAATAATTTTACCATAACCAAGTGAAAGAAGGCGATTCAAGAAATTTTACCAAAAAACACCAAGAAGCTTAAGATCAACACCAAGACAATATTTTTGAAAGGGGAAAACTAAGAAAAAACCCTTGTGCATAAATATAAATGAGGCAAGAGAGAGAGAGAGAGAGAGAGAGAGAGAGCTCATTACAATATTGCAAGAATGAGAATGAGATAAGAGAGAAGAAATCCAACTTGTGAGAACTAACTTTGAACCCTGTGAGAACCCCTAAGAAGTGTGTGAGAATCATCTCTTAAGTAGAGATGAGTGGAGGAGTTTGCATGTAACTCCCATACTCTATGAGTGCCACATTCGCATTTGGTGTGTGCCATGTGTAGTAATCCTCTTGAGGAGGAATATCTAATTTCCTAATTAAAGGAATTACAAATATGAGACAAGACCTTGGTATATCTTTTAAATATAAAATACCAAGGAAACATTAATTATAACATCCCCCTTTAATATTTACTTGGGGAGATTAGATCAATAGGTATCACAGCCAAATGTTTACAATGATTTTGAGATGTTTCTTTTGAAAGATTCTTTTGTAGAATGTTGAGAGCTTGGTCATCATGTATCTCTTCAACTGGAACCATGGAGCTTGAATGGTACATAAGAATGGTTTCTATGTGGATAGCACTTTGAAAATACAAAGGTGTAGTTGCTTGTGGATGGGGGCCCAAATCTTCAAGTGACCATTGAGATTCTTAAGATGCATTTCTGCATTTTGTATATTCATTTCCAGTAGAAAATAGAGGTGGAACATGATCAACACCAGAGCCTGCAATAAGGAAAGAACCACTAGTAGAGCTCCCATCATTGGGATTTCCTAGTGCTGAATCAGTAACACTTTGGAAAGTAAAATCATATTGTGAATCATTCGTCAATCAGAAATGCAATATTCAGCTGCATAAAACAAATTTGTAATGTATTCATCATAATATGAAGAATCAAGAGGAGTAGAGCTAATATAAGCATCACCATTATTATCATTATCCTCCACAAAAAAAAAGGATTAGTACTATCATCATGAATTTTATCTTGAGTAATAAACATATCTTGCAAAGTAACATCAAGAAAGTTAGAGATAATTTCCTCTTCTTGTTCAAGAATATCATCAACATGAGAGCAATGATCATCAAATTTCATTGCATCATAAGGAGAGAACATATAATCATTTTAGTAGGAAGATAGTAATCAAGAGAGTTATTCCAAGAGTATTCATCATCATATGGTTTATCCCAAATAGTAGTATCATCATATAGTGAGAATTAGACATCCCATAACGAATAGCAAAATCTTGACGAGTGTTATGATTATGAGATTTTTTATTATTAGAAGTAGATGACTTCTCATGTTTAAGTTTGTTAAAAAAATTATTGATCACATGACCATATTTTTTACAATAATTAAAATGGGGTCTATTATAATTATTATGATTATGATTATTATAACTTGATCTATTATTATGAAATCTAGACATGAAAGCATGTTCATTAGTTTTGATTGAGCCAAATTGAACTAACTTAGCCTCTTCTTGACGTAAAATTTGTTGAAAGATAGCATAAGTTAATTGAGATGCTAACAAAGGAAGAGCTAATTGAGAATGAATATTAGTGATAAATTGCTGAAATTATCTAGGAAGGCATTTTTTTAAAATGATATGAATTAACCAAATTTCAGATAAGCTTACTCCTAGACCAGTTAATTGACTTCGAAACTGTAATATAGAAAAATATGGATAGGGTTTAGAACAATGCTGGTTTTCTCATAAAATTCACCCTATGCACATATTATCCACTTACATTTAATTGTTATGATAAGGGGTGTAAATATGGAGATGTTTGCAAAGAATAATGAAGTAAAATACATACCTCTGAAAAAGAATCTGCTGAAAACCCTGTCAGAAGGTCTTAGAAAATGTTGATTTCCACAATCCTGAACCAAAATTGCAAGATCTACAAAGCCTAGAAATACTTTTCCATTCTGACATAGTTCTGATTTGCACCCTCAAGTCAATGTCGACCTTGACCCCAAATTTCTAATTCCGACCTAGGGCAGAATCAACCTTCGATTCC
The DNA here is from genome assembly GCA_018584345.1 of Thuja plicata. NCBI lineage: Eukaryota > Viridiplantae > Streptophyta > Pinopsida > Cupressales > Cupressaceae > Thuja > Thuja plicata. Next base: position 2,340,105 of record MU224543.1, on the reverse strand, counting down.
GACCTAGGGAAGAATCAACCTCTGATTCTTACCCTAAACAAAATATTGACCTTGACCCCAAAATGTCACCCTTGACCCAAAAATGTCAACCTTGACCTGCACAGCTCTGACCAAAAATCTGTTCGCAGATCCTAAAAGTTTGTTGAAAAGGGTATCCAAATCTACACTTTAATTCATTGTCCTAAACCTGTACCTGCAAGAAAAATGGTTTTGTTTGTTGTGGGGAGGGGTTTGCCTTGGTCAAACCACAGTTTTGGAATTAAACTTATAATCAAATTGAAATTGCATAAGTAAACAAAGTAAATAAACAAACTCACCTTGCTTGTAGAAGCCCTTGTGGCGGATTCGAATCCGTGAATCCACAAGTATGTATGCATCAAATGGATGTAAAATGTAGAATGTAGGATGTATCAAATCAATTGCATGTAGATATTCAACACCAATCTTGAATGGATATTAGAATAGGAAGAGGCTTGGAGGAATGTGGATGAAGGAATCTTCAACAAGAGGGCTCCATGGAGCTTGAATCCTTCAATGGCAACCAATGGATCTCCTTGATGAATTGAGTGCTTGAGAAGTTCTTAACTTCTTGAATGCTTGAGGATAGATTATTTATTAAATGGATACTTGGAGTTCTTCAAATATTTCTCCTTAGCGTTCACGTAGTTGATTATTTTTGCTTTATGATGGTTAGAGAAAATGAGAGGAGAAAGCTTCCTTACATATAAATCTAGGTCATAATCTTCTAGAGAGGCCTACATAGGAGAATTAAATTCCCATTAGACCTATACCCATAGAAGTGGACCTATATTAAATATAATTTAAGAGTCATCATTTCAGAACCCAAAACAGTCAACCCGGAAGCGGGAATTAACTCTTTCCAAAGCCCAACATCCAGAAACCCTAGAAATCTGGAATTTGAACCCTAGGTCAGAAAAAGGTCGATTCTGTCCTAGGTCAAGGTCAAGGTCAACCTTGACCTAGGTCAAGGTTGAGGTGTATTCATCCAAAAGGTCGACCTTGTCCCAAAAAGGTTGACCTTGACCCTGAGGCCAAAATCCCAGTTTGCAATTTAGGATGCTAGAAATAGGCTAGAAAAAGTGGAAAATGGGGAAGAATAGGGGAAAAAGCCAGATCCAAGTCAGATACTCATTCAAGGTGCTTGACATGACCCCAAACCACTTACTCGGAAGGCTAAATGAGTCTACAATGGAAGTGCTTCCATTTTTTGACTATACATTTAGCCCCCACTTTAGCAAGAGTATGGACTCGATGCAAACTCTTGGTAAAGGAGATCATAAAGAACATATAATATTATTGAAATTAAAAGGGACAAAGGAATCATCAAGATCCTAAGGAATTAAGTCTTTATCAACCCTAAGATCATGATAAGAGAGACATCACCTATCAAAGAGAAAAATATAGAGGGTATGATTAGCTCACCTAGTAAGATGTGTGTATCTAACTGTGAACCACAAAAATGATAGGATGGCCCACCAAGAAAGCACTTGATAGTCACCCCATAAAGTTGTGTGCCTTCTAGCGGCTTTGTGCATGTATGTAGTGCATATTTTGATGGCTCTTATGAAGTACCCATGGATCCATATCCTCATATCACCATGGATTACATTTGTAAAATGTGTATCTCATCAGGATTTAGAAACTTATGTGTGTTACCTTCCAAGGATTTAGCATACTGCATTGTAATTGAATGTGTATCTCTTAAAGATTTAGTAACTTATGTGCATTAACTTTAGAGGATTTAGCATGCTGCAAAAAAAAGGTTAGAAAAAAATTACAATAATATAGGAGGGAGGCCGTGCATATGCCCCCTCCTTAAGATGGAAAAGTACATACTATTTTGACATGTTAAGTGATGCAGCAGTGGTCAGCGGAAGCCTCCCCAACAATGAGCAATTTGGTGAAGATTGAACTCCTTAAAACCCAATGTGCAAGGTCTAGTGTTGATATACTTATCACAAGTATCAAATGGGACTTAGTGAAGGTTATCACAACCTTACCAAACAATGGAACCTAATCACTAGGTCTGCCTTAGTCCCAAACACCAA
>MU224543.1:2313330-2331708 GCA_018584345.1 Thuja plicata | reverse complement strand
CTAAACAATCAGGCCCTATCACAATTCCTGATTTTCAGCCACAAACTAGACACAGTCACTAAAAACCCGATATCTTTCAAACCAGGGCTGATCAACCTATGAGACCAAGTGCATTGGAAAGATGATTCAATGCTTCAACCTTTGGAGTCACCGGTTCATTTCCTAGTACCTGTACCTATCCATACAACATTATGAAACTCAAAATTTGTAGAGAAAGTTGGTTATTTTATTGATTTCAATGCCAAATTACATATGTTGTCCTATCACCCACCTGTGAGGGCTTATATAGGATTCTCCCAATGGTTACATGTGAGTTTGAAACTAATTAGCCATTTGGGAGGGTTGTTACAATTTTTTGGCAACATTAGGAAAATTGCTTGAAAGTTGTTGACAACTTTTTAAGCAACTTTTGGCAATTTTGCTATATTGCAAAACTAGTGACCAGAATTGGTCTTATCCTTAATTTGATGATCCCTAATGGATCCAAACAAAGAAAACATAAAATCTACCTAAACCTAGGGTATTGGATCATAACTGACCAATAGTTAGACCAAGGGCTCATAAAATGCCAACTTGGGACTATGGTCTTACAATGAGATCCCAATAGTAATTCCTGTCCTAAGCATGACTAGAGGTCTCAAGTGTCTTATTTTGAAACCTTAGAATTCATGAGAATGTTTGGTGAATCTAGAGTAGGAGTGGGTGCTCCTGCACCATTAAGGAAAGAAGAGAACAAGGATAAAGCCTTCTTAAACATGAAGACAATATCCATAGACAACACCCAGTCCAAGCCAAGAAGCTCATAGCTCCTATGAGGCCATGGAAGGGACAAATGCAAAGAGATATCATGCAATAAGTGAAAAAAGTAACCCTTGTGAGGGATAGCACACTATTCAGTTTCCAAGGTGAGATATTTATCAACCATGGAAACCCAATGTCAAACAAAAAAATAGGTTATAATCAAGGACATAGATCCCCAATTCAAACAAAAATTTTCATGTATGATTGGATATCACATAATAGATAGAGACTGTTTAACCCAGGGAAAAGTCGATCCTGGAAAGATAGAAAAGAAGGAGATGGCATCCTTTCCCCCCAAGCATAGGAACAAGGATGAAAGGGGACCTATTATATCACTCACAATACTATGCAAGACAACGAGCCCCCAAATAATAGGCTAACATTTTTTACATAATGTGGAGTTCCATAATAGGAACATAAATGTTATTTAGAGAAAATAGGATTGAAATACAACTCATTGCCACATGATATAGAAATAACTTTACTATCAATGAGCTGCCTAATATTATAATGTAAAGCTTGACATTCATTAGTAGAGTGATCATGAAATCTATGATACAAACAAAAAGGAAGAGTCTTCAAGTGTGGACTACATTTATTTTTGTGTTTAGGTCTACTAATCATCATAGTACGAAGGAGTTTAGGCAAAATAACTTCTTGGTCAAATTCCTTCATAGGGTCATCATGTTTTGAAGTGTTACTTGAGATGTTGTTATTGATGTTTCATTGAGTATTAAATCCCAATCTAGAAGAGTTATCATGGCCCCCATTCTGTAAGGGCATTTGAATTCCATGTTTATGCTTACCACATCCTTGACCATGGAATCCTTGTTTAACTAGTAAATGATAACCAGGACCATAATGAGAAGCCATATCAGAAGGATTCAATGGAACTTCAGTAGTCATTATGTCATTAATAGTAGGTTTGAGAGATTCAAAGTGGGTAGAAGCAATGACAAATTTATTATAAAGGGAATGAGAAGTAGAAACAAAGACTCGTTGTTCAAACTATCTTTGTTGCTTCATAAAATCAAGATTAGAAACCTTATACTCTCCAATAAAGGTAGGATTAAAATCCAAGGTTCCCCAATCATCTTGAGGAAGATAATTAGAGGAAGAAGGATTACTATTAGGAATAAGAGTATTGTGGGTTTGAATATTTAAACCAGTATTTGGTGCATCATCTGCATGAAGTGTATATATCATGTTGTTGTGAATAAACTTGACTTTACGGTGAAGGGTGGAAGGAACAGTATGCATCTCATGCAACCAAGGTCTACCCAAAAGGAGGTTATAATTAAGAGGTCTGGGCATAACATGCAAACAATTATTCAGGATGATCAGACCTACTTTGATAGGTAAGGTAATGATGCCCAAAGTGTTCTTATAAATGTTATCAAAGCCACATATAGGAGAATTATCAGGTTGAATAGTTGAAAGACCGGTTTTAATTTATTTGAGCATGTCCATGCTACAAATATTAATCCCAGATCCATTATCAATCAAGGTCCTATGAATGATACTCTTATTGATAGTAATAGAAACCATAATAGCATCTTATTGATTTTGGACTTCTTTAGAAGGTAAATCCTTTTGAGTTAACACAATATCAGGAGGACTCGGGGTAGCATGCATGCACTGTAAAAAGGCATTGATGTTCTCTTGATTATGGGGTGGAGTGGGAAGATTTGCTAGAGATTTTTTCAAGGCTTCATGGTAGGTAGGTGAAGTTTGAAGAAGCTCCCATAAAGAGATCTTGGCAGGGGTATTGCGCAATTGGTTTATCAAATCATACTCCATACTAGGAAAACGGGGTGGAGGAGGAAGAATGGGTTGAGAAGGTGGTAAAAAAGTAGGAACCAGTGGATTAGGTTGAGGGTTATTACTTGTAAGATATGTGTGAGCTATGATCATTGAAAGACTCTAAAGACTCCATAGGTTTACCTTTGATAGTAATGCGAGGACAACCTTTGATAGTCAACAAGGGTTTTGGATAAACCATGTTAGTTGTCTCAACACTACAAATAGATTCACAAGAAGGAAGCAAAGAAGACATCCTAGGAGGAGATGAGGTAGGATCTTGATTTTCCATAAGATCATCACTAAGAGGGAGTGCATTAAGGGAATTCATATCATTGTCCGCCAATGCCTCATCACGAGAAGGAATCCCAAATAGAGGTAAAACATCTATAATGTTTTTTTCTTTCTCTAAAATGTCTGCATAAGAGGAGTGTGTTTTAGAAAAAGAGTCACTATCATGTATGAATATGTTATCTATTAACAAATCACCCTCTTGTATCAAAGCATCTTCACAAGGAGGGGATAAATCAATATCTCTATCCAAGAATTCATCCCAAAAAGAAGGATCATCCACAATGGCTCCATGAGGAAGAGAGTAATCAACATCCAAATCCAAAGGTTCATCCCAAATAGGAGGATTAGTATCCCTATCAATAAAGCACATTGTAGGAGCACCATAAATCAGTAAAGCTAGATCCCTAACGAGGAAAGAAGGTAAATTATTTTCTAAAGTAGGATCATAGAAAGGACATATATTAGGAGAAGAATTAACATCAATCCTCAACTCATCTCCATAAAGAGAAATATGATGGAGAGAAATTATAATGTCATCTTCTTGCTCTAATATATCCTTACAAGGTAATATAAGAGAGGACAAAGCAACATCGAACACACTAAATAAAGTATTTCTAGGTGTAACATCATTCACTGGTAAGGTTAGAGGAGGATGTTGTTTAATCCCAAAATTTATAGAAGGATGTTTGGAAAACACTTGAAAAAATTTGTGCAACATGATAACGAATAAAGAAATGCATAGAAAATAGATCTAAATATATACAAATGCATTCAAATGAAATTTATAAGCATGAAAAATGTAAATGTTTTTGTATTTTCAAATAAATGTTGTATTTTTTACTTTTTGATATATAAATGCAAGAGCATAAAATAAATCTACTTTTAAATGCATGTAAGATCTAACACAAGATGCAAATCTAACACCGAAAAGAAAGAGTTGTCTATCGTGGGTTCACCAAAATGTAATATAGAAAAATATGGATAGGGTTTAGAACAATGTTGGTTTACTCATAAAAGTGACCCTATGCACATATTATCCACTTACATTTAATTGTTATGATTAGGGGTGTAAATCTAGAAATGTTTGCAAAGAATAATGGAGTAAAATACATACCTCTGAAAAGGAATCTATTGAAAACCTTGTCAGACGGTCTCAGAAAATATTTATTTCTGCAAACCTAATCCAAAACTTCAAGATCTAAAAAACCCAGAAATCATTTTACGTTCTGACACAATTCCAATTGTACCCTCAAGTCAATGTCGACCTTGACCCAGAATTTCTGACTCCAACCTAGCGCAGAATCAACCTCTGATTCTAACCTAGGACATAATCGACCTCCAATTCTGACCTAGGGTAGAATCGACCTCCAATTCTCACCCTGAATAGAATGTTGACCTTGACCCCAAAATGTCACCCTTGAACCCAAAATGTTGACCTTGACCTGCACAGCTCCGATGGAAAATATGTTTGTGGATCCTGAAAGTTTTTTGAAAAGGGTATCCAAATCTGCACTTTAATTCACCGTCCTGAACTTATACCTACAAGAAAAATGGTTTTGTTTGTTTGGGGGGAGGGTTTTTCCTTGGTCAAACCCCATTTTTGGAATTAACCTTATAATCAAATTGAAATTTCTTAAGTAAACAAAGTAAATAAACAAATTCACCTTGCTTGTAGAAGCCCTTGTGGCGGATTCGAATCCGTGAATCTACAAGTATGTATGCACCAAATGGATGTAGAATGTAGAATGTAGGATGTATCAAATCAATTTCATATAGATCTTCAACATTAATCTTGAATGGATCTTTGAATAGGAAGAGGATTGGAGGAATGTGGATGAAGGAATCTTCAACAAGCGGGCTCCATGGAGCTTGAATCCTTCAATGGAAACCAATGGATCTCCTTGATGAATTGAGTGCTTGAATTATTGAGGATAGATGATTGATTCAATGACTACTTGGATTTTTTCAATTCTTTCTCCTTAGCTTTCACTTAGTTGATGATTTTTGCTTTATGATGGTTAGAAGAAATGAGAGGAGAAAGCTTCCTTATATATGAATCTAGGGTACAATCTTCTAGAGAGGCCTATATAGGAGAATTAAATTCCTATTAGACCTATACCCATACAAGTGGACCTATATTAAATATAATTTAAGATTCATCATTTTAGAACCCAAAATAGCCGTCCCAGAAGCAAGAATTAACTCTTTCCAAAGCCCAACATCTGAAAACCTTGGAAATCTAGAATTTGAACCCTAGGTTTGAAAAAGGTCGATTCTGACCTAGGTCAGGGTCAAGGTTGACCTTGACCCAAAAAAATTTCAACCTTGACCAAAAAGGTTGACCTTGACCCTGAGGCCAAAATCCCAATTTGTAGTTTAGGATGCCAGAAACAGGCTAGAAAAAGTGGGAAATGGGGAAGAATAGAGGAAAAAGCCAGATCCAAGTCAGAGACCTATTCAAGGCACTTGACATGACCCCAAACCACTTACTCAGAAGGCGAAACTAGTTTACAATGGAAGTGCTTCCATTTTCTGACTATACATTTAGCCCCCACTTTAGCAAGAGTATGGACACGATGCAAACTCTTGGTAAAGGAGATCATAAAGAACAGATAATCTTATTGAAATCAAAAGGGACAAAGGAATACTCAATCCCCCATGGACTTAAGTCATTATCAATGCTAAGATCATGATAAGAGAGACATCACCAGTCAAATAGAAAAAGAGAGAGGGTGTGATTAGCTCGCCCAGTAAGATGTGTGTATCTCACTGTGAACCACAAAAAGGATAGGATGGCCCACCAAGAAAGCACTTGATAGTCACCCCATAAATTTTTGTGCCTTTTGGCGGCTTTGTGCATGTATGTAGTGCATCTTATAATATATTTTATGAAGTACCCATGGATCCATATCCTCATATCACCATGGAATACATTTGTAAAATGTGTATCTCTTTAGGATTTAGAAACTTATGTGCGTTACCTTTTGAGGATTTAGCATACTGAATTGTAATTGAATGTGTATCTCTTCAGGATTCAACTATGTATGTTCATTACCTTTAGAGGATTTAGCATGCTGCAAAACTAAAGGTTAGAACAAAAATGCAATAATATAGAACAAGGGAGGCCGTGTATATGCCCCCCTCCTTAAGATGGAAAAGTACATACTATTTTGACATGTTAAGGAAAGAAAAGAACAAGGATAAAGCCTTCTTCAAAATCAAAACAATATCCATAGACAACACCCAATCCAAGCCAAGAAGGTCACAGCTCCTATGAGGCCATGGAAGGGATGAGTGCAAAGAGATCTCATGCAATAAGTGAAAAAGTAACCCTTGTGAGGGATAGCACACTATTCGGTTTCCAAGGTGAGAGATTTATCAACCATGGAAACCCAATGTCAAAAAATAAAATAGGTTATAATCAAGGACATAGATCCTCAATTCAAACAAAAATTTTCATGTATGATTGGATATCACATAATAGATAGATATTGCTTAACCCAGGGAAAAGTGGATCCTAGAAAGAAAAAAAGAAGAAGGAGATGGCATCCTTGCCCCACAAGCATAGGAACAAGGATGAAAAGGGACCTATTATATCACTCACAATACTATGCAAGACAATGAGCCCCAAAATATTAGGCTAACATTGTTTACATAATGTGGAGTTCCATAATAGGAACATAAATGTTATTTAGAGAAAATAGGATTGAAATACAACTCATTGCCACATGATATAGAAATAACTTTACTATCAACGAACTGCCAAATCTTATAATGTAAAGCTTGACATTCATTAGTAGAGTGACCATAAAATATATGATACAAAAAAAAGGAAGAGTCTTTAAGTGTGGACTATGTTTCTTTTTGCATTTAGGTCTAGTAATCATCTTAGCATGAAAGAGTTTAGGCAAAAGAACTTCTTGGTCAAATTCCTTCATAGGGTCATCATGTTTTGAAGTGTTATTTGAGATGTTGTTATTGATGTTTCATTGAGTATTAAATCCCAATCCATAAGAATTATCATGCCCCCATTCTCTAAGGCCATTTGAATTCCATGTTTATGCTTACCACATCCTTGACCATGGAATCCTTGTTTAACTAGTAAATGATAACCATGACCATAACGAGAAGCCATATGATAAGGATTCAATGGAAATTTAGTGGTCACTATGTCATTACTAGTAGGTTTGATAGATTCATAGTGGGTAGAAGCAGCGACACAGTTACTATGAAGGGAATGAGAAGTAGAAATAAAGACTCGTTGTTCAAACTATCTTTGTTGCTTCATAAAATCAAGATCAGAAACCTTATACTCTCCAATAAAGGTAGGATTAAAATCCAAGGTTCCCCAATCATCTCCAGGAAGAGCATTAGAGGAAGAAGGATTAATATTAGGAATAGGAGTATTGTGGGTTTGAATATTAAAACAAGGATTTGGTGCATCCTCTGCATGAAGTGTGTTTATCATGTTGTTGTGAATAAACTTGACTTTAAGGTGAAGGGTGGAAGGAACATCATACATCTCATGCAACCAAGGTCTACCCAAAATGAGGTTATAATTAAGAGGTCCGGTCATAAAATGCAATGGAGTATTCAGGATGACCAGACCTACTTTGATAGGTAAGGTAATGATGCCCAAAGAGTTCTTAGCAATGTTATCAAAGCCATGTATAGGAACATTATCAGGTTGAATAGTTGAAAGATCGGTTTTAATTTATTTGAGCATGTCCATGCTACAAATATTAAGTCCAGATGCATTATCAATCAAGGTCCTATGAATTATACTCTTATTGATAGTAACAACAACCATAAGAGCATCATATTGATTCTAAACTTCTTTAGAAGGTAAATCCTTTTGAGTAAACACAATGTTAGGAGGACCCAGGGTAGCATGCATGCACTATAAGAAGGCATTGATTTTCTCTTGATTAGGAGGTGGAGTGGGAAGAGTTGATAGAGATTTTTGCAAGTCTTCATGGTAGGTAGGTGAAGTTTGAAGAATCTCCCATAAAGAGATCTTGGCAGGGGTATTGCGCAATTGGTTTATCAAATCATACTCCATGCTAGGAAGATGGGGTGGAGGAGGAAGAATGAGCTGAGAAGGTGGTAAAGAAGTAGGAACCACCAGACTAGGTTAAGTGTTATTCCTTGTACGATAGGTGTGAGCTATCAAATCTTGATCATTGAAAGACTCTAAAGACTCCATAGGTTTTCCTTTGATAGTAATGCGAGGACAACCTTTGATAGTCAACAAGGGTTTTGGATAAACCATGTTAGTTGTCTCAACACTACAAATAGATTCACAAGAAGGAAGAAAATAAGACATCCTAGGAGGAGATGAGCTAGGATCTTGATTCTCCATAAGATCATCACTAAGAGGGAGAGAATTAAGGGAATTCATATCATTCTCCACTAATGCCTCATTACAAGAAGGAATCCCAAATGGAGGTAAAACATCTATAATTTTTTCTTCTTTCTCTAAAATGTCTGCATAAGAAGAGTGTGTTTAGAAAAAGAGTCACCATCATGTATGAATATGTCATCTATTAATAAATCACCCTCTTGTATCAAAGTATCTTCACAAGGAGGGTATAAATAAATGTATTTATCCAAGGTTTCATCCCAAAAAGAAGGATCATCCACAATGGCTCCATGAGGAAGAGAGTAATCAACATCCAAATCCAAAGGTTCATCCCAAATAGGAGGATTAGCATCCCTATAAATAAAGCACATTGTAGGAGCGCCATAAATCACTAAAGCTTGATCCCTAACTGGGAAAGAAGGTAAATAATTTTCTAAAGTAGGCTCATAGAAAGGACATATATTAGGAGAAGAATTAACATCAATCCTCAACTTATCTCCATAAAGAGAAATATGATCTAGAGAAATATTAAATTCATCTTCTTGCTCTAATATATTCTTATAAGGTAATACAAGAGAGGACAAAGAAAAATCGCACACACTAAATAAAGTCTTTCTAGGTGTAACATAATTAAATGGTAAGGTAAGAGGAGGATGTTTTTTAATCCCAAAATTTATAGAAGGATGTTTGGGAAATACTTGAAACAACTTGTGCAACATGATAACGAATAAAGAAATGCATAGAAAATAGATCTAAATATATCCAAATGCATTCAAATGAAATCTATAAGCATGAAAAATGTAAATATTTTTGTATTTTCAAATAAATGTTTTGATTTTTATTTTTTGATATATAAATTCAAGAGCATAAAAGAAATCTACTTTTAAATGCATGTAAGATCTAACACAAGATGCAAATCTAACACCAAAAAGAAAGAGTTGTCTATCGTGGGTTCACCAAAATGTAATATAGAAAAATATGGATAGGGTTTAGAACACTGTTGTTTTTCTCATAAAAGTGACCCTATGCACATATTATCCACTTACATTTAATTTTTATGATAAGGGGTGTAAATCTGGAAATTTTTGCAAAGAATAATGGAGTAAAATACATACCTCTGAAAAAGAATCTACTAAAAAACCTATCAGATGGTCTCAAAAACTATTGATTTGTGCAATTTAGAACTGAAACTACAAGAGCTACATAATCCAGAAATCATTTTCCGTTCTGACACAGTTCTGATTTGTATTCTCAAGTCAATGTCGACCTTGACCTAGAATTTATGATTCTGACCTAGGGAAAAATTGACCTATGATTCCAACCTAGGGAAGAATTGACCTCCAATTTTGACCCTTAACAGAATGTTGACCTTGACCCCAAAATGTTACCCTTGACCCTAAAATGTCAACCTTGACCTGCACAGTTCTGACGAAAAATCTATTCGCCGATCCCAAAAGTTTGTCGAAAAGGGTATCTAGATCTGCACTTTAATTTGCTGTCCCGAACCTGTACCAGCAAGAAAAATGGTTTTTTTTTTGTTGGGGGGGAGGGGTTTTCCTTGGTCAAACCTTGGTTTTGGAATTAACCTTGTAATTGAATTGAAATTTCATAAGTTAGCAAAGTAAATAAACAAATTCACCTTGCTTGTAGAAGCCCTTGTGGCAGATTCAAATCTATGAATCCACAAGTATGTTTGCACCAAATGGATGTAGAATGTAGAATGTAGGATTTATCAATTCATTTGTATGTATATCTTCAACACCAATATTTAATAGATCATGGAATATGAAGAGGCTTGGAGGAATGTGGATGAAGGAATCTTCAACAAGAGGGCTCAATGGAGCTTGAATCCTTCAATGACAACCAATAAATCTCCTTGATGAATTGAGTGCTTGAGAAGTGCTTGAATTCTTGAATGATTGAGGATAGATGATTGCTTCAATGGATACTTGGATTAAATCAAATCTTTCTCCTTAACTTTCACTTAGTTGATGGTTTTTTCTTTATGATGGTTAGAGAAAATGAGAGGAGAACTCTTCCTTATATATGAATCTATGGCACAATCTTCTAGAGAGACCTACATAGGAGAATTAAATTCACATTAGACCTACACCCATAGAAGTGGACCTCTATTAAATATAATTTAAGAGTCATCATTTAAGAACCCAAAACAACTAACCCCGAAGCGGGAATTAACTCTTTCCAAAGCCCGACATCAGGAAACCCTGGAAATCTGGAATTTGAACCCTAGGTCAGAAAAAGGTTGATTCTGACCTAGGTCAAGGTCGAGGTTGAACTTGACCCAAAAAGATTGACCTTGACCCAAAAATTTTGACCTTGACCCTGAGGCCAAAATCTAAGTTTGCAGTTTAGGATGCTAGAAACAGGCTAGAAAAAGTGGGAAATGGGGCAGAATAGGGGAAAAATCCAGATCAAAGTTAGAGACCCATTCAAGGTGCTTGACATGACCCCAAAACACTTACTCGGAAGGCTAAACTAGTCTACAATGGAAGTACTTCCATTTTCTGACTATATAGAAATGAATCAAAATTAAGTATAAATTCATCCATAGTTGTGAAATCTGTATACCTGAGATCCTACAATTGATCTTGGATTTGAATCTTTCAAGATTCATTTGCACTATCGAAAGTGTTTTTCATAATCATCTATGCTGCATGTGCTTCAGTTCAGTGGGCAATTAAAACATATAAATATAGATGTAAAGATGTGCCTATAAGGCCTAAAGCCTCGTCATTTTTAGTGATCCAAGCATCAATATCTGCCTTAGAAGCAGTAGTAGCAGAAACAAAATCTGCACTAGTCGCCACATCAAGTATATGTTTAAAGAGAAAAATAAAGGTTATACAAGTCTTCCAAGCATGATAATTGGAACTTGTTAATTTAAACTCTGGAATTAATGTTGACATAATGAATTAAAATAACCTGAATTTCAAGTTGTAGAATATAATAAGAATTTTAAATACAAAAAAAATTAATTTTTTTTAAAACAATGAAACAAATTTTGATTGCAATAAAATAATGAATTAGGAATTGATTACACTTTATAATGAACAAATGAAAGTGGGTTTAAGACAATTTAAAAAAAAAGATAAGTGAAACAAAATGTATAAGCGATTAACTTTATTGATAAAAAATTTAGAATAAATTTTGTTAATTTTAAATTTACAAAAATTTGAATTTCAAGAATCTAATGATAATACACTCAATGGAATCTAATGATTAAACATAGAGTAAAATTAGAGCTGAAGAAACCTGCACAAATCAGAGAAGCGTAAGGTAATGATGAAATGATAAAATGAAAGGATTATAAACATCAAATGATAACAAATGATGCCAAGAAGGAAGAGGCAAGAATGATTGGAAAACAGGAAAGAAAATGGATGAAAAGCTTCCTGAAGAAGAGAAGAGCACAAAGATCAACCAAGTTGAAGGTTTAAACCAAGACACAATGTGCTGAGAAGATTTGGATAGAAAATAATTTTGTAGAGATATGACTGTCTCAGAAATACAATCCTAGTGCGGGGGCAATATCTCCCACACGAATTGGTGGATTTGGCTAAATTTCAAATATGTTTGTAAGAGCCCAATTATGAAGCATCTGACCAAAGAGATTAGCGAGATAATATCAGACACAAAAGTTATGCTCTACTGAGTACATGTCTATGTAAAACAATCCAGTAAATAGCGAATGGTTGAAACTAAAAGAGTTGAATATAATGTTAACATAAAATATGAATGTAAAACACCATAGAAAGATAACATACAGAAAAATAATAGAGATTTAAGAGGAAAATGAGAGGTAAAACCGACAAGAAAAATGTTAATGAAAACAGTGGTTAGAGCAATACAAAAATGTTAGAACCAGATTAGATATTAGCAAGATAAAAAAAATGCAAACTTGATAAACCTTCCTGCAACCACAAAGAGAGATCAAGAGAAAATAGATATAAAAGACAACGTTAATAAAGATATCAAGAGAATACTGAAATGGTTATAAATCTAAACTTGTTTTAAATGAATATGAATGAATCCTACAAGAAATGTTAGAAATACATTTTAATATTGATTAAATGATAAAGATCAGAATATGCAAACTAAAAATCCCTTGCGGTTGCCCGACAGAGGGAATAGATAGATTTGGAAAAGTTATAAACTGGGTAAACAATAAAAACTGGGTTTGGCGGTGAACCGGCTAAACCCAAAAAAAATTTCAAAAATACCTCCAACAAAATTTAGATCGAGAAAACCTGCAAACACTCAAACAAGGATTGGTGGCTTTGATACCATGTTAGAAATATTAAATAAAAAAAATAAAGATTAGGAAATAGGAAATAATGCAAGAGAGAGTTGCAAGAACATGAATTTTACCATAACCAAGTGAAAGAAGGTGATTCAAGAACTTTAACCAAAAAACACCAAGAAGCTCAAGATCCACACCAAGACAATGTTTTTGAAAGGGAAAAACTAAGAAAAATCCCTTGTGCATAAATATGAGAGAGAGAGAGAGAGAGAGAGAGAGAGAGAGAGTTCATTACAATATTTCAAGAATGAGAATGAGAGAAGAGAGAATAAATCCAACTTGTGAGAACTAACTTAGAACCCTATGAGAACCCCTAAGAAGTGTGTGAGAACCATCTCTTAAGAAGAGATGAGTGGAGGAGTTTGCATGTAACTCCCATACTCTATGAGTGCCACATTCACATTTGGTGTGTGTCATGTGTAGGAATCCTCTTAAGGAGGAATATATAATTTCCTTATTAAAGGAATTAAAAATATGAGACAAGACCTTGGTATATCTTTTAAATACAAAATACCAAGGAAAGATTAATTCTAACAGTTTCCAAAACATTTGCTACAATGTAGGAATTATTTTTTCACTTATGTAAACCCTCTGATTGGTGCCATTACTGACATGTTTAGTATCACGCTTTTAAATTTTTTGGGGATATTGTTGGAAAATGTCAACCCTTAGCATTGTGGAGATTATCTTGTGGAAGACTATGATGTTGTGTTGAGATAACTAGAGTTGTGTTGTGCTATTATCTCTCAGCCTAGATTGTTGAAACAGGATGTGATGTTGTTCTATGGTGTCTATGTTTAGCACAATGGCTTAGCACTATGTTTTTGTAAGAGTGATTAAGTTGTTATAGAAGATGGTGTAGATTTGAAAGCCTAATTGAGTTGTTATAGAAGATAGTGCAGATTTGAAAGTTTGATTGTTTTGTCATAGAAGATAGTGCAAATAATTCATAGTTAAAGGCATATTTTGTTGTGTATGTTCACAATCTTTTTATTAATGTCTACACTTAGTTTTTGTGATATTATTGATTAGTTTCTTGTAGAGATAGGTTTATTTTTTTTAATTGCCATGAGATTTCATTCTATTGTTGATAAGAAGTGTTTCCATGATGATACAATAAAAGGTTCGATATCAAACCTCATTGGTGTTGAAAATGATTTGTTAAAGATTAGAGATAAAGATTGGTGTCTGTAGAGAATGATATCATAATGATTTCATATCAAGATTAGGACTAGAAGTATTGAGATAAGGATTAGAAGCATTATTAGAAGTATTAAGATGAGGATTAGAAGCATGACAATAGTTTTGTTGGTGCTATGATTCTATAGGATGATCTAGTATCTCTCATGTTGCTCCTTGATGAGATATTTCTATTACAAATGTATTTTGGTCATTTAAAGATGTTGAAATGTGAAAGCACATAAACGAGCTTTGATGACTTCTTGGAATAATTCTCTGCATGTATCCACATTTGATGCTATGGTCTTTTGGTTTATAATATAGATTTTGTGTTTTTTTGAAGTTGTACCCTTAGTTTTTCAACTCCTTAGTGTTTCCACATATGCATTTGGTGTATGCATTATGTTGGTAGTTTGGGTGTCTATCAAGACTAGTATGGAAAATGCTCTGCATTGAGGTTTCTTGTGATCCACATTGAAAAATATAGTTATTTGTTATTTTTTTGGGTCAGTTTGGTGATGTGTTACTTACTACATCTATACATTATTTTGTTTCTAAATTTAGAGGATATGTATCATATTATTTAATGTTTGTGGCTAAATTGGAAGATGTAATAAGATGTATTTAGGTCCTCTCTATCTCCAAGTTTGGACCAATTTCACCTCATTGTGTTATTAAGGTCAAATTATTGGAGTTTTTGCTTTAGGCTAACCTAATTTATGGCTTTCTTAATGATAGGATTTATATTTTTAGAAGATGGAATCAATTTTAAAGATGGTGGAAAGTGTGAAGTGTGTGGATGATGTGAAATTGAAAAAATAACACTCTAAAATCATATCCCTTTCTATTATTAAGAATAAAAATATCCTCACATACAATGTAAAATCCAACCTCATTAAGAAAAGTCTTCAAAAATGACAAGGATTAAAGATTAAAGATTAATTTCAACAACATAATGATACCTACAAAATAACTTGAATAACACTCTACAAAAATGAGCAAGTACTATAAATATATATGTATTACAATACAATAGATACGAAATCTCAAGTTTGATTCCTATTATTTCCACATGGTAAGAATCCAATGGTTTTTGTAGCTCTCATTGAGATATGCATTTCTTACATGCATGCACCATCCTTGTGCATAGACAACACTATCATAACTGGGACCCACTTGTCATTGATTTTTGTATTCCCAACACCTTCATCCTCATGCATAAAACTATTTAACATGTAATGGATCCACATGAATGCATAAGAAACTTCATAGCATGGGGTCCACTTTCATAGTGTTGTCATAGTTGATTCTTCCACTTATCATAATATACATAGAAATTATCATAAGCTATCATAGATTAAACTCTTACAACTTGTTACTCAAACAATTTGAAATTTTAGGTGCCTCTTTCAAAACCAAGTTCTAGTTCAAAGCAAGTTCTGATACAAAAATTTACCAACCTTCTCGACTAGTCTTGGTGCAAAAATTGGCTTGGTACGAAAATTTGATGACCTTTCTGACTAGTCTTGGTGCACAAAGTTTCCAAACTTCCCGATTGGTCTAAAGGTACAAAAAGTTTCAGATCTCTCTGATTTGTCTAAAGCTACAAAAGTTGTTGATCTCTCCATAGACACCTAAACGTGATTAATTTTTTAAATTAAATTTAGTTCCCTTCTTCACATTATCAATGAAATGATTACGTACTATTTAATTATGTAATGTTATCCTTCTAGCTTAATTAATTTGATTAATTAGGTATAGTCCAAATAATCTAATGGAAACCCATAACCATTTAATTAATTAAATCCCTCTTCTTCTATTAATTTAACTAAATATATTTATGTATTTAAATTAATTCACTTTATCCCTTTTGCTCCCTTTGTAATGAAATAATCTATTTAATTCTATTTGAGCACATGGATCCTAACTTTAACCCTAACCTAACCTCACTCAGACAACTTAACCCATACTTATAACCCAACCTAGCCCAGTTGACAACTAATTAAACCTAACCCAAGCCTAATCTCTTCACTAATTATTTGCACATTCCTAATCCAAAAGATTAGCCACAAAATTCAACTAAGCCTCTCGTCAACCTTAAATTCTCTTACATGCTCTTACACCTTTGTCCCCTCCAAGGAATATTTTATTTTTTCTTCCCACTTCTCCAAATCCCTTCACACTTAACAAAATGGTCTCACTCCCCAAATTTGGCCTTTGGGGGTGTGGGACAAGAAATACCTTTATGGGAAATCTACTCCACCCCCCAATGTCTTCTTAACTATTCCCATTGTGATACTTGCTACAATTCTATGGGTTTGAGAAATCATAATCCATATGCTTCCCTCAAAGAGCATCTCGACCCTTCATAACCCTTCAATCTCAACCATCCATTTCATCCTCTCCAATCCTATAAATTGAGAGTTCATCCTCTCACATATCATCCAAATTTTGAGGAAAAGTAATCGTACCATTTTGAATCCCAAGCACTTGCATCCATGCCATCTTATTTCCAAAATAATTTCACACTTTGAAGCTTGAGCACAACTACTGAGAACACATAAAATAGCTTGGACAAATCTACACAAAAAAATAGTTTCTTTGAGGATTTGGATGAGGTTTGCACATTCTAGGTAATTATTTTCTCTTTTTTTATTATCTAATCTATATGTTGATTTGATTTAGTTGTTTTCATGTTTTAAATCTTTTTTGAATTCCTTTTGAATTAACTATTTCACCTCACACATTTTGGCATGCCAAGTGGTACCCACTGCACAGGTCATTTCAAACTAACTTGCCAAAATTTGGTGTTCTTTTTAGTGTTTTTTCTTTCTTCTTTCTAACTTGTCTATGATGGAAATAGGGTAGACAACTGAGGGGGGGGGGGGGGTGAATCAGTTGTCCTAAAAACTTACACAACTTACACTTATTCTAAGATCTGATAATTAAACATGGAAGCATAAATCAACAAGACATCATGAACACACATAACTCCAAAATATTTGTACGTGGAAACCCGATTAAGGGAAAAACCACGGTGGGGATGAACTGATAAGATAGTTATACTTTGATAGAAGTATTACAATGGGTAATGCACATGTATTTAGGCACACTTCCTAGAGCTCACTGCTCAAAATGAAAAAAATGCTTACTACCTAGGGAAGGCTCACTTCCTGTACAAGAAAATTCAGATCACACATGGAATTTATAAACTATATAATAGTATCCCCTCCATGCCTGAATCACTTCCATTGAATCACAAAACAAATTTCTTCTTCACACATCTTCTCTACCTTCAAAATATGTATACATTTAGCGCACATAAATACTCACACATATCTTTTTGACCACACAAATACAATATTATTGTATTTATTTATATATGGCATCAACGATGGAAAGATCACCAAGGTCGGCCCAACCGTCACCATCTATTTATAAAATATAACCATACTCAATACAATATTAAATGTGGACCAAGAAATGTCAGCCAAGACATAACACAGACCAAAATATTTGAACCTCAAACATGATACTGTTGGAATTGGTTGCTGATATTGTTGTTGGCATTCATGTTTTTTCACTCATATCAACATATATTTCTATAGAGGCAGAACAAATTGGTTATTACTATTTCTTGATGTGTGATATAAGTGTACATGTACTGTACGGTTCATTCAGAATGAGAAAAGATGGTGATGTGTACAAGGATATGTTTTTAGCTTATTCCTAAGGTTGTATGGATTACTATTTTCTACTGGATGAGTTACATATGTTTTAGTGAAGACTGTATGCACCCTAAAATGGTCGCCTAGACTTTGGGCCCCATTTCTCAATTTATCAAATCCCTGAATCAATATTTTCAAATATCAATTATATCAATTTCCTTGATCAAATCATAATAAATTCAATATTTCTTAAGGTTTGAGCCTTATTTAATTTAAAAGAGAAATAAAAATATTATTTAATTAAGAGAACATGCTCTCTTTTAATTAATCAAAAATCTCTTTTAATTAAATAATAAAATCACTTTATCCTAAGCCTTTATTTAATTAAAAGGAATTTCCTCCTCTTTTATTTAAATAAAAAATCCCCACTTTTCTTCTTATCCTATGTTGCACAAATAAAACATTATTCTTATTTTGTAAAAAGGAAAAAGACACAAAAGTCAACTCCTATTTTCCTATTGGAGGATATTTGTGCACAAGGATCAAGCTTTCTTTTTTTCTCCACCCTTGATTAAGAATTTTGCCTCTTAATCTCAATGGTCAATTTCATCTCACTTCTTATAAAAGGAGAGCTCTCTCCTTCATTTTTCATATCTTAAGTTTTCATGCTAAAGTTATGCTGCAAGTTTTCTAGGTCATTTGGAGCTCTTTGAAGACATTCTACATCCAAGCTTTGAAGATCTTTGTTGCGTTTCACATAGCTTTCATATTTTCTTTCATAGTTGCATTGTTATAGCATTCATAGCTTCATTTCATAGCTTAGTTCCCTTTTATGCAATAGAATAATCTCACATAGTCTAAATAGGAAGGCTTGGTAACACTTGTTCTTTCCTTTCATAGATTAGTTGCATTGTACTTTAATTTTCATAGACTAGTTTGCATTATCATTTAGA
>MU224543.1:2273333-2297947 GCA_018584345.1 Thuja plicata | reverse complement strand
CATTTAGTCCCAAAAAGTATTTTATAGGACCAATCATGCTCATTTCAAATTCATTCTGCATTTCTTTTGCAAATGTTGCACTAAGCTTGTCATTACCTCCAAAGATAATGTCATCAACAAATATGGCTACTAGTAGTAATCCATCAGGTGTCTCTCTTGTGAATAGATTACAATCTACTACACCTTTCTTGAATCCAATCTTGGTAAGATCACCATCAAGTCTCTCATACCAAGCTCTTGGGGCTTGTTTAAGACCATAGAGTGCTTTCTTCAATCTGCATACCATGTCTGGTTTATCTGAAAGATTAAATCCTTCAGGCTGTTCTATGTAAACTTCTTCCTTCAATTCACCATTCAGAAAAGCTGACTTTAAATCCATTTGATAAACTTTAAAGTCTTTGAATGTTGCATAGGCCAAGAACAATTTAATGGCTTCCAGTCTGCTCATAGGGTCAAATGTGTTAGTGTAGTCTATTCCTTCTCTCTGTGCATATCCTTTACATACCAATCTTGCTTTGTTTCTTACTACTGTACCTTCTTCATTCATCTTGTTTCAGAAGATCCACTTTGTTCCAATCACATTTTTGTCACTGGGTCTAGGAACCAATTCCCATGTCTCATTCTTAATTATTTGATCTAATTCTTCTTTCATTGCATTCTTCCAATCAAAATCATTACAAGAATCTTCAACACTTAAAGGTTCAATCTGTGAAAGTAAACATACCTCTTCATCCATTGTTAGACTTTTTTCTTTTGATCTAGTCAAAATATTGCTACTCTGATCTCCAATGATATCATCTTTAGAGTGGTATCTAGATGTGAATTTAGGAACCTTAGGTGTTACTTCTTCTTCTGTAATCTATGATTCTTCTCTGCTTGATTCAGGGTCATTGCATGAGACATCAATGCAATCAAACATTTCTTCAATAACAGTATCTTTGTTGCTAGACCTGGGTTCATCTTCAATCATAGGTGCATATTCATAGTACCTGTCTTGAACCATAAACTTCTCATCAATTTTTACATGATTACTTTCAATTATCCTTTTCAATCTCAAATTGAAACATCTGTATGCTTTTCTTTTTGTAGAGTAACCAAGGAAAATACCTTCATCACTTGTAGCATCAAACTTACCAACACCATCATCTCTCTTGATGTAGCACTTGCTGCCAAAAATTATGAAATACTTTACTGTAGGTACATTTCCAAACCAAAGTTCATAGGGTGTCTTATCTACGCATGGCCTCAATTGAGTTCTGTTGATAGTATAGACTGCTGTATTTATTGCATCTCTCCAATATGTGTGTGCAACTTTTCCTTCAATCATCATAGTGCATGCTGTATCAAGTATAATCATGTTCCTCCTTTCTGTAATCCCATTTTGTTGAGGGGTTCTAGGAGCACTCAACTATCTTTTTATTCCACGTTCTTCATAGTACTCATAAAATTGATCAGAGGTGAACTCTCCTCCTCTATCTAATCTCAAAGATTTCAGTTTTAATCCAGATTCATTCTCAACCTTAGATTTGAATATTTTGAACTTCTCAAAGTCTTCAGACTTCTCTTTTTTAACGCAACCCACATCATCCTTGAAAAATCATGAACAAACAAAATGAAATACCTTTCTCCATAGTATGATCTTGTTTGGGTAGGACCACATAAATCTGTATGCACTAGGTCCAATTTTTTTTCAGCTTAGTTCTGCTTGCTTCTGAAAGAACTCCTTACATGCTTTCCCATAACACATTCCCTGCACATTGTGTCAACTAGTCTTGCAATACTTGGAAGGTCTCTGACTGCCTTGACATTACTTATCTTTACTATGTTATCAAAATTGATATGACAGAGTCTCTTGTGCCACAACCAACTGTCATTCACTTTTGCAATAAAAAAACTTACATCTGAATTGAGCTGAAAAACATTACCTTTTGTTTTGGAACTTGATGCAAACATGTCTCCATCCTTGTTGTTAATGATGCACTTGTTGTCTTTGAACTCCAAATGATAACCTTTGTCAAGTAGCTTTCCAACACTTAGAAAGTTATGATGCAATCCATCAACATACAAAACATCATATGTCTTGTTCTTTCCATCCAAAGTGATAGAACCTCTACCTATGATAGGTTTAGGAGTGTTATCTCCAAATATAACCATACCACCTTTGTATTTATCTAAATGAACAAATCTATCTTTGTAACCTGTCATATGGTGAGAGCATCCACTGTCAATGATCCAATCAGTTCTGATGTCTGCTTTGGAAATTAGGGCTAACTCTTGTTCTTCCTTTTCATCCACAATGTCCATTTCCTTGAGAAAATTTTCCATGTCTCTAAGGGCAACAAATCCAATCTCATCCTCTCCTGAATCTTCATTAGTTACACCTTCTTTAGCATGGTAACATTCCTTCTTATATTTAGGTTTGTAATCAGATCTGAACTTCTTGACTCTTGTGGGACACTTTGATGCAAAGTGACCAATATTGTTGCATGAAAAACATTTGAATGGAAGCTGTCCTTCATATTTTCCTTTTCCTTTCTTTTCTCTTTTAGAAATCATATCAATGATATCTTCTAGTTCTTCATCAACTTCTTCTTTCTCATTATGGATAGAGATGTGTAAGGATTTTTTACCATGGACTGAGGCTTTGAAAGCTATTTCAATTTTAGGTTTAGTCTTCAATCTTGATATCTCAAATGCAGATATTTTACTGATCAAATTTCCTCTCTTGAAGTCTTGTGAGAATTGCATGGCTTCCTCTAGAATACTTATCTTGTTTTCATAGTTTGATGTTAAGGTTGTTAACAACTTGTCCATTAAATCTTCTTCTGATATTTCTCCACCATTGTTTCTGATTCCAGAGACTGGTTCATTTATCCTTTGTAATCTCTAATGTTCTCTTCAGGTAACATCTCAAGACTATTGTATTTCTTTTTCCATGTCTTCTTGCGTGCATTATTTGCTTGAATATCTCCTTCAAAATTGTTTTCTAAATACTTCCATATTGTGTATGCTTTGTCTAATTTCTTGATCTTAGAAAATTCACTGTCAGATAGTGTGCTTATAAGGGATTCTTTGGCAACTGCATTAGCTATGAATGTATCCTTTTGTTTACTAGTAGCATCATCTCTTGATAGATCTTTTAAAGAGGGAATAACAACTTCTTGTGTGGCTATCTCAAAGATATCAAAACCAACACATTTTAGATGGGTTATCATTTTGTTTTTCTAATCCAGATAATTTTCTCCATCGAACTTAGGGCTTTCTTTTCTGAAGTAAGACATCTGATCTACCTTAAGCTATTAGGCTTCTTTTCCAAGGCACTTGGCTCTAATACCAATTGTTAGAATAGTCCCAAAGGATAACTAAGAGGGGGGTGAATCAATTATCAATAACTTTAATTATTTTCTCTTGTTAACTTCATAATACAATAAAGTAAATGCTCATTCAGATAACATAGTACACAACACACAATTTGATTATGGGGAAACCAAATGGTAAAAATCCCAGTGGAAATTAGCACCCACAATGAACTATACTTGTTTATAGTAATCCCTGTTAGAAGATATTTCAACCCTATTAGGATTTGTACTTTACAATTTAATAATTATAGTGACTTGGTTAAGGGTCTGACCCTGTTAGGAGTCTTTTACAAATAACCCTGTTAGGGGTGAGGACTCACTGTCCAAAAGCTCACTGCTTCAATGGTGAAGGCTACAACCTTTAGAAGAATAGATATATACTATATCTGATGATGAACTGTAGAGTAGACCTACTGTCTTGATCAATTCTAGTGTATTGTAATCTTTCACTTCTTCACATAGATCCTTGATGATTGAAACACAACTGATATTATGCTTTATACATTTTCTGTCTCTTATCTTATCATTCACACTTTTCTCTTACAAATGAACTGCTATAAGTATATTCTATAAATTAGAAGGTCATGATGACTCTTGGAAACACTTCAAAAAAATCTTTGTCAGCTTAACTAAGCACGCAAACAATATTAAGTCCGCGTAACACAAACTAAACAGACGTGATGCTTCACTAAGTCGGCTGCACCAAATCATCGCAAATGGCATGATCCTGATGTTACATGATAGGAACATTTAACCAAACATAGTTAACTCATAACTAATCATTAATATACACACGCATATCTTGAAGATAGGTGCAACTCAAGAAATACGTTAAATATGTCAGCTCTGAATAGATACTCTTCCAGAACTGTAACTGCCAATAATAGAATTACACAACTTGAATGAAACATCATATCTGGACTTGCGTGTGTGAATACAGTAACCAAGGCATGTCTACAACATGTATCTAACGATACAAGGTTGGATAACACTGTTATGATAAGTTCTTATAGAATGCTACTATATATTATATGTTGTCATCAATGACAAACATACAATCAATCATCTGCACAGAAACAAATCTCCAACACTAACATACTACACTAAATACTGAATGCATACAGAACCATTAGCTCATTCATATTCAATAGCAAGGGGAAAAGAGGTCGTTAATCTACTTAAAACATTAGAGCAAGGGACATTAGCAATATACAACACAAAAGAACATTAATCTAGAGATCAGAATGCTAACAACTTCATTGCCAAAACTCTTCTTTCTTCATTAACAGGATTTCTAGCAGCACTAGTGTATACATCAACAGCTACAAGAGAGCATCTATCTACTAAGTACTACTAAGAACTATTGAGCATTGAGCTCTACAACTAAAAGAGATGAAATGCTAAAATGCTATTACTATAGACTGCAAAATCATCAATTTTGCCGACCCTTGAAATGAGGTCAGAATTATTATTTATATACAAAGGTTGCCCTAAAAATGAACTAATCTAACTGCACACTCAATAATAAAATACAATAACCAGTGGCCGGTACTACCTGCACCATGTTACAACAACCTTGAAAAGAATAAAGGTTTGATAGATTAGCAGAAGAAGACAAGAAAAGAGAACAAAAGAATCAGCCTCGAGAAGAGAGCCAGAGGAAGAAGAGAAGAAATCTAATTTTCCAGGATTTGAGGCTACATGCCTCATCAATGCAAAAGTGGCTCGCTATCTTCGATGGGCCAAGTAGAAAATGCTGGAGCAATGCATTGGGAAGACCATCTCTCAGAGTCATCCTTCAAGATGACATGCCTTTCTGGGGTCACCTTCTTTCTGACACCCTTATTAATTGTTTGATAATGACCGGTCGGCTCCGGGGAACTTGGATGCAGGTCATAAAAAAAAAATGCAAAACTGTTAGATCCAGGACTCTGGGATCTGGGAGCTTACGCCCAAAGAATAATGAATGTAAAAGAATGCACCCTGCTGGTGAAAATCTCCAGGATCCAGAGAACCTTATTGCTCCTTGCTATTCTTAAATGCCTCCAAAACTTGGCTGATGCCATCCTCATCTTTATCCTTAATGTTGCTCCACCGGCCACAGACTGCTTCAAACTTCTCCTCAACTTCTCTGGCCCCATTTCAGAATTAATCTACTATTTTTACGGCATCATGAGCCCAGAGCATCATCTTAGATTATATTGATAGCCTTCGTCCGTGAAAGTCCCCAAAAAATTGATATAGGGACTCAATCAGCTCATCATACTTACTGAGGACATAGTCCTCTAGGGTGCATGTTCCGGTGGTGAAGGGGTCAAATTGAGACACCCTTACCATGAATTCTTTAAATAGGCCAAAAGGATACTAGGCCATAGATAATTTTTCTTTTAGGGCCTTAACCAGTTGCTTGTATACCTCAATCTTGAGGCCAAGTTGTGAGTACTAGGCCCAGAGGGACTCAAATGATTCTTCCCCCACAATTCCCATTTCTGTGATGGCTTCTTCCCCAGAGTTGAAGAACTCATCTAACCCGGTCTTCCATCCTTCATATTTTTCTAAGTCTCCCTCCCATAGGGTAGTGGAGACATTCACGTAATTCAAAAGATTGTTGATCTGGTAAAGATCTGGGAGTGACACAACTAGAAATTGCCTTGCAACCATTATCTGTTCAACAATCCATCCATCCACAGCATGAGCCTTCTTCAAAGTCATTATCGTCAAAGTCATTATGCGGAGGGGAGGTCAACAAGGGACCTTCAGGCTGATTTTCTAGCTCCGGGGAGTCTGAGGAAATAATCTATATTTCGGGGATGCTAGGCATCCAAAGCTCTGACTCCACCCTTGGCTGAGGATCACCTGTTCGTTTCTTCTTCCTCCTTTTTATCAATGGGGGCCCTACATCTAACATGGCTACCGACTCTTCCTCCGCTCTGGTCCCTGTTACTCAGACCATTAATTTTTCAAGTGAAGGAGAATTAGAAGGGCAGATAGGTCTGGCCATAATAGCTGTGGTTGCCAACCGGATGATTAATTTTTCTTTCATTTGTTGGGATGCCACAAAATTTTGCTGCATTTGTTCCACTACACAAACTATGGATGGGACTTGAGATGGGGTCCCCATTTTTTTCTTTCCTCTATCCTCGCCCTACAAGGAGGTTTCGCCCCTGAAAGTTGAACCCCACACAAATGGGCCAAACTTGCATGTACTTTTGGGACATACCTTTTGAAAATATGCATGACTGTGTTCAATCACATTGTGGGTGATGTCCTCTATCATCGGACCCTATGGCACATCCCAATTTACCAGAGGGAGGGCCATTTTGTCTACTTCCTTTTCTTTATATTGTGGGTCCTCTATGGACCCGGTGTCTGTGAAGTCCTTGGGGAACTTTTGAAGCTCCAGCCATTTTATCATCTACTATGTCATCCGAATGAAATGTCATTTTCCAACCTCAAAATCATCCTGGAAATCTTCCCAAAAATATTCTTTGTGAATCTCATGTAGAGGGGCTACCCAGGGAAGTGTCATCGTTATCATTCCCAATGGATCAAAATTCTTCCGCTCCAAATAAAAATCTTCCAGCCCTAAAATTTTAAGTTCATTGTCACCTTCTTTGGCCACTGCCAGGCTGTAAGAATAGTTCCCACAAGAGATTGGGAATGAGACATTGGTAACCTTCTTCACTGTGAAGCGGGCATGCAGCTCCAAGATCTATCTGTAGTACTCTAAAATAATTATTTTATTCCTGCAATGTTTGGGTAATAAATAGGGTTTCCCAGAGAAGCCGGTCACCCAAATTTATGTATGTTGTTGATATTGAATGTAATATTGGCCATAAGTGCTGACCAAATTCACTGCTTCCTTAGAGAGCCTGTATCTGGCATCCCGAGTAGGTGTGAGGAGGTTGTAGTAAATGAAGGAATCATTCACTCAGCAAATGCTAAGGAAACTAGCCTCCCATTGGACCTGTGGGAAATAATCCCATGGAGCATTCTGGCCTACGCCAGTTCTGAGCACAACTGTTGTAAGTAATCCCTGGGTCATGGGGCGTTGTTGTGCTAGTGCCCATAAAATGTAAGAAGTCATGTAGAATTTGGGCATCCAGGTGACCTTGACCAACTGAGAATCCACATGATAGGCGATGATAGTGGTCCAATCAAAATTCTTCCTACTAGAGGCGATGCCTAATAAGAAATAGTACATCCATGCCAAGAATTCCTAGGCATGGGGTTCTCCAAAGACCCTGCATAGTGCGATGATCCCCATTTTTATGCTTTCTTTAAATTCCACCCAGGGGATCTCCAGCTTCATCATTTTTAAATCCTTCCTTGGTACCTTAAGCCAGTTGTTATTGAGATATTATCAGGCCATGTGTTATAGCTTCTGAAATTCTTCCAAGGCTAGAGACTAGGTGAGAATGGCTGCATCATCAAATTGGGGAATCCCCAGCCCTACAGCAAAAGTTGTGGGGTCCAGAGACACCATAGGCCTTAGGTAGCCTGTCGAAACTAGGGCGGTGAGCATGAATGTTGGAAACTTGACTACCTGAGGATGCATAACTCATTTTGTGTTGTCATCATGGAAAAAAAGTCATGCTTAGTCTCTATCTTAAAAGACAAAATGAATAAGTAAGGAAAATAGGGCAGACAAAGATACTCAGCAATCAGCACATCAACGCAGGTGAAAGAGATCGATTCAACTTATGCACATTCAGATATAAGTTGTATGACATGTGTACATGCTACATCCAGACACACATAGTATGGAACTACAGAACATAAAAGTTACAAGTAGATCAATAGACCAGCAGTCCAGGAGACAGAGCATGGAAGCTGACTAAGTGTTTTGATCAGCGTGTGTTATTTTGTGATGTAATGGCTAAGCATATTTTGTTATATGTTTGTAATGATGTAATCAACATTATAGCAAACACGCTTGAAGCTGACTTGTTCAAAATCATTGAATATTTTTTTTTAGGGACAACTAGTATTCTGTTTTGGGTCGCGCCTATTCGGATTTGAATATATAAGTAAGTAATGAAAAGATATGATAGAAGTGTCAATTATTATGCAAGAGGAAGATACAAAGGGACAGTACTACAAGGTTAGTACATGATATAGCTCTTTAAGAGAGTAAGAGCATTGGCGCATACACAAAACTGATCAGACAAACAGTGTCATCACAACAGTTCATTTTGATATAGTGCATATCATCTTTCAGAAGGTTGTAGCCTTCATCTTATTGGGCAGTGAGCCATATACCTTTAACAGGGTTTTGTAAAAGACTCCTAACAGTGTCTGACCTTTAACCAAGTCATTGTACTCATATTGTAAAGACTGCTTCTAACAGGGCAAAGAACTCTCACAAGTTTAGTATACTTAGTACAATATTTGTGGGTACTAATTCCCATCGGGGTTTTCCTCTGATCAAGGTTTCCCCGTAATCATATCATGTGTTATGAGTTGTTATGTTAAGCTTCATTCTATGTATGATTGATTTATGTTTAAGTTGTTGAATAAGTAATTAATAGATAAACATTGATTCACCCCCGCCCCCCCCTCTCAATGTTTCAAACAATTGGTATCAGAGCTCTGGTCCTCAGTAAATAATTTTAACCACTTGAGGAGATCATGGACTCAGTAGAAGTAAAACATTTGAAAAATAATCTTGAAGCAGCTCTTGAAGATCTTGATAGGTCTGAAAAAGAAAATGAAGAACTTAGACTAAAAGTTGATGGCTCACAAATGCTTATCAAGAAACTAAGAAAAGATTTGAAATATTGTTCTACAAGTGAGTTAGGGAAAATGATCAAAAATATCAATGAAGAGAATATGTCTCTGAAAGATAAATTTGAAAATCTAGATGAACAGATCATAGACAACCAAATTGCTATTGAAGAAAAGATCAAAGAAAGCAAACAACTAGATGATGAACTCTTGAAAGAAAACATGAAAGTTTTGGAATTAGAAAACATAAAAAGAAAGTTGGAATCTGAATTAACAGAAGCAAAGGATAAGATTGACAAACTTCACACAAGTTCTGATTCACTTCAATCTCAGCTCAATGCACAAAAGAAAAAAGGTGACACTACTATTCTTGGGTTCAATATAACACAAAATGAAGTCAATTCATTACAGGAAGGAGAGAAACCTCATGAAACACCTTCAAAAGCAAGGAAAGTTGAAAATGTTGAAGAAATTAAAGTAGATCTACCAAAAAGGGAAATCAAGCAAGTTAATAGAACTTGTTATGCATGTAAAAAACATGGTCATTTGGCAAGAGATTGCAAAAAGGTAAGACCCTTTAATGGTTATTATTTCTCTTGTAATAAATTTGGTCATAGGGCTATATATTGCAGATTTCAATCACAAAAGAATCAAAGAAGAATGAATCAAAATAATCAAAGAAATCAACCTCAAAGGAATTTTCAGAACACTACATGTCAGATATGTAACTACAATGGACACACAGGAAAGCAATGCAGCATGATGAACAAAAGCATCAGACCTCCTATCATTTGTCACACATGTGGAAATGCAGGACACATCTCAAAGTTTTGTAGATCCAAAACTCAGAAGCAAGATGAACCTAAGAAATCACTATTTGAAGAGAAAGGAGAAGTTAAGTTTGTTCAAGCAAATGAAGATTCAAGCAAAATTTGGGTTGAAGTAAAGAAGAACAAAGATGTTGACAAAGTAGTTGATGCATCCACAGTGGATGCACCCTCTACTTCTGCCTGAATAGACCTTCTTGGTCTTAGGGGGAGCTATTATAGCTCAGGACCCCTGCACGGTTGGTATACTCACCTCTGAGTATGCACCTATGATATCATGGTTACAAGAACATAATATTGCTATGTGCATTCATGCATTGTCTAAAAGGCATCAGAATCAAAGTTTCAAAATTTTTAGGTAATTTGCGTATGGTTGCAAACATTAAATGGGGTAGATTGTATAAAGGAAAGAAAGTATTCGATCATCTTCACACTTTTATTCAAAGAGCATAGAATTTGGAGAGAATTGGAGCACTAGACATCAAGGCACAAAGGCATAACAGATTAAGCAGTTGAGAAAATGGATGAAAAGATTGAAATAGAACCCTAGCAGTTGCGCCATTTTAGAATTTCGTGAAACCCTACTTAAGAAAATTCCAAGTAAGTATGGCGAATCCAGTTGTGTTTGATATAGCAGAGAGGAAAAGGTTTGTATTCAAGAATCATCCATTCAAATCCATACTAGATGATGTGGAAGGGGCTTTCTCCAAAACCCCGCTAGGTGTTGTTCACGTGGAAGATATCCGCACGTACATATACTGTAAGAAGGAAATAGTAGGAGATGTCAAAATAGCTAGTCATATGGCATCCATGATTAAACATGACTACACATTCAAAGATGAATTCATGCACTTGATTGATAACTCTATCTTTGAGTATTCTAATGCGCATGAGTTTGATGAGTCTGAATGGGTAAAGATTTTGTTGAGTAGAATACATGATGATCTTTACTAGATTGGTGAGGTCCCTGTGCATATCACCACAGACCTAATTCATGAATTAACTGGACTTCCCAAGATGGGACCACTCTTTCCCACTGGCAAGGATGTCAAAAAGCAGATTGAACAAGTTTGTCTATCCAGAAGTGACAAGCGCAGAATGACAGTTGACCCTATCAAAGAAGATGATATAAAAATTCTAACAATGATACTAGGGTGTAAGTTTCAACAAGCTAGCAGATTGAACAGTGTCTCTGTAGCAACAGTCCTAGAAGCTATCAGAATGGTGAAGGATAACACTCCATACAAATTATGTGAGATCTTGTGCGGTCAATTGATTGACAACATCTAAATCATCAAACATGACAGAAGAAAGACATTCAAGTTTGGATCTCTAATCATCTACTTGTATTTCCACATAGTTGGAAAGGTTGTAAACCTCTACCTAGACAGGAGTAAACCTACAATGTCTCAGATATCACTCAAGGTCACATTAGAAAGTAGTGCAAGGGATGCCACGGATATGGATATAAAGACATTCAGAATCAAAATATAGAACATGTACAGATTATCTGAGAAGATAGTTGACAAATACAAGGATACCATATGCTTCATGGTAGAAACATATTGCACATGCATGGAGGAAGTTGAACCTAGAACCAAATGGATTAATCCTCTTGGTTATGAAGTGGAAGAACATGTGCTAGAAGGATATGCACAAGTTCTATTGTTAGCACCCAAAGATCCTAATGAGCCTAGGTGGGGCACATACAGAGAGAAGACCAATGAAGTGGATACTATCTTACATAGTGCTGATAATAAAAGGAAAGCATCTAGAATTACATCCAACATACTAAAAGTTCATGGAGTCACCCAAGAAGATCTTGACAAAGCCAGAGATGCCAAGATAGAAAAATAACTTGAGAAAGCTAAACAGATCTAGAAAAATAAGAAAGTAGAGAGCACCTATGTGCCCTCTACCACCATTGACTTAGATTCATCTCCACGGTCTACACCAAGCAAGAAAACTAGAGGAAGAAAATAGGTGCCTATAAACCACCCATCCTTAAGGAACACTCGGAGCAAAGCTAAGATTACTCAAGCTCCTCCTGAGGTAGGATTTAGACCTAGTCTTAATTTTCTAAGGAACAGGATTGTTAATGAAGGGAGATTAGATACACTATCTAAAGTGTATGACAAGTATCAAGAAATTGATAAAACTGAGATACACTCTATGATCATATCTCATATGATCAAGTTCAAGAAGACAGTTCTTGAACTCAAGACAGTAATACAAAATTAGTTATGGAACTTGTTGGAGGTAATGAAAATACATGCAATAGAGGAAGACACAACGATAAGAGAAGAAACATTGGATACTCTTCTTCCTGTATGCTCGCATGATGAGAAGGCTATATTGTTTGATCTAGTGAAGCCTCATCTCAGAACTAAGACAAGGACCCAACAAATTATGAACAAGGAGTATGAACAGATAGGTAAGGAGACTAAAAAGGAATTTTCACAAGTCTTTATGGATAGAAAGATGTATCCACCAATGGCGCCTACAACAAAAGTTACTCCAGCTCCTCCCAAACAGGCTACAAAACTAGTAATTCAGATTGCACCTATAACAGGTCCATAGGTTTTAGCACCCATAGTGACAATAAATTCTAATACAGATAAAGACTCAGAAGATACTATAGTAGTTGACAATGTCAAGATATCCATGACTACATCAGAAAAAGATATGGACAAAGTTGATAAGGCATTTGTAAGCACTAAAGAAATGTGCATTGATGATACCTCTGAACAACAAGATGAAGTTCCCATCAATGATCAAGTTGACATAAATGTAGATACTCAAGATGATACTCAAGGTGACAAGATGCCAATAAAAGAGAAACCAATAAAGGTTGAATGTGTGGATACCAGCCAGAACACTATATTCTCACCATCCACTCAACCATCTACCTCATTGTTGTCAAGGTTAACTCCTGATTCAGCAAGTTTGGATGCATGGGGAGAAGAAGACCTAATCAAAATCAGTGTTCTTACTATGGAAAAAGCAAAGGAAAAACAAGTGATGAGGAACCCTCACTTTTTGGAAACGATGAACATTTTGAATGACTTAGTGTCGGCTGACCATAAAGTAGCCAAAGTCCAATCAATTGATGATGTGGACAATATTTTTTCAAACTTCAAATCAAACTTCATAAGCTTAGTAGACTCTGCTACTAAGATTGCAGAAGATGAATACAAGAAGGAGAGACTAAATGATTTGGTAAAGAACTTTACCTTAGATTTGAACTCCTTAAAGACTGGACAATCTATATTGAAGGAATTGGCAGATAAAGGAAAGACAGTCATAGAAAATTGTATGGACAGAGTAAAGGTCACCTTTGAGCACACCAAAAAGGTAGAAGAGGTAGAGTTAATGATAGATAGCATAAGAAAATCAGTTGAAACTTTGACGCAAGACATGGACATATGCAACAATGTCTACCAAGGGCAGATAGATAAAATTGAGAAAGCAAAGTTAGAAATCAGCAAGATAAGGGTAAGGCAAACGCAGTTAAGAAATGCACTTGCGCCATCTTTAGTAATCCTCAATGAGAACATCAAACAGATTGTTGCCACTGTTGTGATATATGATCAAGGTCCCTGCATGGATCTAATAAAAATGGAGAATTTGACATATGCATTGTGTGCGCATTTACAAATAGTTGATGCTATGAAGGTATTTTGGCAGAAAGAGATCCAATCTCTCAAAATTGTGTACCCTAAAGTGTATATGGAGTAAGTATGCAAGGGACTTACAAGTTTTTGCACAAATTTGTCACTAATGTCAAAGGGGGAGTATATAGAATGTGTATAAGTAGAGAAATATATGTATATATGATGTTATACAGTCACTTTTTGTGTTAAGTCATTTTGAGTAACTTGACCACATTCCTTTGTTGCCATAAATGACAAAGGGGGAGATTGTTGGCAAGTTGACTACCTGAGGATGCATGACTCATTTTGTATTGTCATCATGGCAACAAAGTCATACTTAGTCTCTATCTTAAAAGACAAAATGGCTAAGGAAAATAGGGAAGATAGAGATACTTAGCGATCATCACATTAGCGCATGTGCGAGAGATCGATTCAGCTTATGTGCATTCAGATATAGGTTGTATGACACATGTACATGCTACATCCAGACACACATAGTACAGAACTATAGTAAAAAAAAGTTACAAGCAGATCAATAGACCAGCAGTCCAGGAGACAGAGCATGGAAGCTAACTAAGTGTTTTGATCAGCGTGTGTTATTTTGTGATGTAATGGCTAAGTGCCTTTTGTTATATGTTTGTAATGATGTAATCAACATTGTAGTAAACACGCTTGAAGCCGACTTGTTCGGAAGCATTATATATTTTGTTTTAGGGCCGACTAGTATTCTATTTTGGGTCACGCCTATTTAGATTTGAATATATAAGCAAGTAATGAAAAGATATGATAGAAGTGTCGATTATTATGCAAGAGGAAGATACAGAGGGATAGTACTATGAATTCAGTACATGATATAGCTCTTTTAGAGAGTAAGAGCATTGGCACATACACGGAACTGATCAGACAAATAGTGTCATCCCAATAGTTCATTTTGATATAGTGCATATCATCTTTCAGAAGGTTGTAGCCTTCATCTTATTGGGCAATGAGCCTAGGCAGTGAGCCATATACCTTTAATAAGGTTTTGTAAAAGACTCCTTATAGGGTCCCACCTTTAACCAAGTCATTGTACTCATATTGTAAAGACTGCTTCTAACAGGGCAAAGGAACTCTCACAAGTTCATTATACTTAGTAAAAATTTGTGGGTACTAATTCCCACCAGGGTTTTCCTCTAATCAAGGTTTCCCCATAATCATATCATGTGTTATGAGTTGTTATGTTAAGCTTCATTCTATGTATGATTGATTTATGTTTAAGTTGCTGAATAAGTTATTAATAGATAAACACTGATTCACCCCCCCCTCTCAGTGTTTCTAACACATGACAGCCCAGACAGTCGTGTTATAGTGTTCTGCCAAAGTTAGAATGAGCTC
Organism: Thuja plicata; assembly: GCA_018584345.1. Lineage (NCBI taxonomy): Eukaryota > Viridiplantae > Streptophyta > Pinopsida > Cupressales > Cupressaceae > Thuja > Thuja plicata. The sequence goes on along the minus strand of MU224543.1, from coordinate 2,283,007 downwards.
TAGAGCTTGCACAGAGAAGGGGAAGCAAGAAACCTTGAGGATCCTGAAGCTGGCCACATTGAGGGCCAATGGTTCTCCAGTCATGTGTTGAATGAACATCATCTTTTCTAGGGCTTGCATTTCAGCCCAGATCCCAACACTTGTGTCGGTGATTAGCTGCAACTTGGAATCGACCTTAGATCCCAAGATAGTGTCCCCCTTCAAATACTTCATTGTTAATGGGACTTTTTCCAAGGCCTTCTCGGTCTTCATCTTGATAGCTTCCCGGGTGGCAGCAGTAGTGGGGAGTTCTAGACTCCCAGCTGGAGATGATGCAAATTCTTCTAACATGATTGATGAGTGATATTCCAGCAGCCTGCAAGACAAGATGATCGTTAGTACATATACAAAACATGGTATGGCCGGAGGTTAGCCATACTAGGCTGATGTGGGAGTGTTACATGGCCATGTAGTAAGAGAGTAATGGCATTAATGCTGAAAACTGCCAAAACATGCATGGAACCAAATGCCACTTGGGCCAGTTTTGAATGCTTGCATGGGGAACTTAACCCACCATTAAGACTGACTTGACAGAGGAGAGAGAAAAATACCATGGCTCAAACCAACAAGGTGCTGAGTTCAAACCAGGTAGACATCTCTCTCAGACGAGCTCCACATTTGGGGCTTTTGTTGCATGGAGTGCAACAAGCTCACTACTAGATAGAGTGTAGGATATACAAGAAATATATACAGACAGAGTCAAAGTGCACATGAGGGCTGAAGCATGACTCGCAGGCTAGCCCAAAATAGGCATATATATAGTCATATAAAAAATATACAGAGATATACATGAAAAATAACTAATTTTATAGCCACACAGAGGGAATACAACCCTCTGATAGAGCCATCCCACCAACGGGAGGTGACACAGACAAGCGAAAAGAAAAGAAAATAGAAATGAGACCAAAAACCAAGAAATAAACCAAACAAACAAAGCAAAACCAGGGAGACAAAACCAGAAAGGAGAGTCGAAGGACCTACCTAAAAACATGGAGGATATTGGGAGGATGAGCACAGGAGGTGCTCTGCAACTAGTTAACCTTTGAGTGACCACAAAAAATGCTACAAATCACTATTAATCAATTGCTAAGCACAGGGAGAAAAATGTCATTTAAATTGCCTTAATCGCCTTAAAAGTGACTAGTAAAACCTATTTATACCCTTAGGGTAAAAACACATTGCTTTCCTCCCACAAACTCTGGAAAAGGAAAACCTCCAGATGCCAGGCCCAGGGATTCCATGCAACCACACCTTCCAACAAAGAAGACATGATGGCATAGAGTCCCAGAGTCTAGGATCTGGCTGACTCAAATAGACAAACACACTCCAGGACTAGGTCCTAGAGACAAAATAAGACAAAAGAAAAATAAAAACAACCCTCATGGGAGAAAAGCTTGGAGGGAAACATAGGAAACAAAATAAACCAAGGAAAAAGCAAAAGCAAAAAGGGGGACCCAACATTTTGCCTACAAAATGTAGGGATGGGTATGCAGGCCATAACAGATGGCAACTATCTGGGACATATGCCTTAGCACATTCGAGAACTTCAGAATCTCTGGTTAGAAAAACTAGAATTAATCTTTACTTGGAGCATTTTGCTTGCAAAGTGCGAGGTGTCTGAGAAAATCGGACTCATCAATGATTCAATCTTTCGCTCTTTCGTCAATTGTAAAGTGTGTGCTTTGAAAGAAAACTAAGCCAATGACCTCCAGGAGAAGAAGAGATGAGGCACTGAGTAAATCAAACCAAATTCATCATATCTTGCATGTTTCCCCTGGATCTCAGAATTCTCTATTCTTCAGTTCTTTCTTTTCCTTTTCTTTTCTGGATGGGAAGGCGGTAATTCTTATGCCGTGAACCTTAAGCTTAGCTAATTTTAATGGAGGTACTTCTTTCACCTACCATCCACTTTTAAATCACTGAATAGGAGAGAACATTTTAGACCTGAGATATTTTAATGATTATCAAACTTGGTCAACAACCAGTGCAACTGACCTACCCTTAAGGTGTCTGATTACTTGCTTCTTAGATTTTTTTTTAACCAATGTCTGGACTATCAAGATGTGAATCTGATGAGGATTACCTATAACCTTTCACCCTACTTACAAAATAACTCTGGAGTGTGGAAAAATTCCACCATGCTAACAATAGATTCCAAATTCACTGGAATGCACAAGGTACCGTTCCAAAGACTATATGTTATGTGAAGCATACCTATCTACAAGAAGAAGGCAACACGCTAGGAACCCGAAAAAAAAAAGAAAACAAAAGAAAGCCAAAAACAAAGGAAAACACAAAAAGGAAAGGCAGTCCCAATGGATGACCAACAAACTATTTATAAGGCGCATTCCAAACGGGGCACTGGGAAAGATATTTACAAGCAAGAACTTTATATATAATACAACTTCAGACAAACTCGTCACCTACCTTATTCAAAGTAGTGCTTGAAAAACTGCCCATTGATAAGAAATGGGATAGCTTCTCTGGTCATGGTGTTGAGGTGATAAGTATTTTCCCCATAGATCTCAGATATCATATATGATCCAAGCCAGAGCCATTGAAACTTGGTATGCTTTCCCTTCTTTTCCTGGGCCTTTTCCCACAAGAGGACCAATTTCAAAATCTGAAAGGCCTTATATTGGGATCTTTGATCAAACCATAATTTTACTACTGCTTGGTGATGCACGAAGTGTTCAAGGGCTATGTCTCTTTGTTCCTCTATTCACACCAGGTTCAAAAGCCAAACCTCCACAATGTTGTCCCGATTGCTGAATTCCCACATTAACTATAAAACTGGGATTTGTAAGTTGATTGGAAATACTGGATTCTGGCCATAAACTAGATGAAATGGGGATGTCCCTAGGGCTGCCTTTATTCTGATGCAATCTACCTAGAGAGTGAACCTAATCTTTTGGTGCCAGTCTCAGGGGTTTTGTTCTAACAGATGTTTGATAACCTCAAGTATATTTTTGTTGGTAGATTCAGCCACACCATTACCCTGGGGGTAGTAGTTGCTGGAGAACTTCAGGGTGATCTTTGTTTCATAGGTCCATTCAAGTAATTGCACCAAAGAAAACTTTGGACCATTGTCACACACTATAGAAAATGGCATGCCAAATCGGGTGACTATGTTTTCTTTCAGGAATTTAATAACTACATCTGTCATGTTGTTTTTACAAGGGATCACTTCAGACCACTGGGTGAAATAATCGGTAGTAGTCAAAATATATCGATGGTTAGTAGACAAGTTGGGGTTGATTTCCCTGATAAATTCAAATACCCATTGGGTGAAGGGTCTAGCTTCGAAGACCAGCTGCAAAGGCATAGCCAGGTTCCGCTTACGATGTGTCATTTTTTGGAAAGTATGGCATCTCCTAATGTGAGAATAGACATCCTTAAAGATACAGGGCCAATAGTATCTAGCCCAGAGGATTTGATGGGCAGTGGCATCAGCTAAGCCATGCCTGGCTCCAAACTACCCATGAAATTCTTTAATCATTTTCGCAGCTTGGTCCCTGTCTATGCACCGGAGGTATATCTGTTCATAATTCCTGCAAAAGAGCATTCCATTTTTTATCATAAAGTGTGCACTTTTTAGCCACAAGGCATGAAATTTGTTTGGGGGAAGCCCCTCTAGGAATCTGTTATTCAACAACAAGTATACCAGGTCGGTATACCATGGATCTTGAATGATAGACTCCACTGTATAAGTTTGGCACTCAATGTTTGGAGTTCCTTCTGTCATCGCTCTACATAGTCCTTGGCCTCAGACTATCTTCATGGATTGCATTTCCAAATCATATTCTTGAAGGATGGCCATCCATTTCCCCTATTGCTCATCCAATTCAATCTACAGGAGCAGAGATTTAACAGCCTGGTCCAGGATGATAGCATACACTTTACTCCAGAGAATGTAATGTCAGAATTTCTTCACAGCGCAGACAAGAGAAAAGGTCTTCTTTTCCAAAGATGAATACTGGACTTCGACATTATTAAAAGGGGAACTCATAAAAGCTATTGGTCATTCTTCCCCTTCAACTTTCTGGGTCAAAATTTTGGCGGTAGAATGCGGTGAAGCAAAGGAGTATATGTGAAATGGGAGGGAATAGTCTGGACTAGCCAAGACTAGTGCATCCACAATCGTTTGTTTAATCTAGGAAAATGCCCTCTTTGCCTTAGGAATCCACTCAATCTTTGTATCTTTCTTCATCATCTCATTGAGTGGTTTTACTATCTCAATGAATCAAATGATGAACTGCCAGACAAAGTTTATGTTTTCAAAGAAAGATCTCATTTCCTTCTAACTGACGGGCATTTGTAGATTCAGCAATGCTTCAACTCTCTTAGGGTCAATGGATATACCCTTCTTGGAGATGATATGTGTGAGAAGCTTCCCTTCAGTGACCCTGAATATATATTTCTTAGGGTTGAGGGATATTCCATACCGATGACATCTCTCACAAATTTGGATGAGGTTGGAAGAATGATCATGCCTGTCCCTGGAAAAGATAGTCAAATCATCCATGTAGAAGATTATACATCAGTTTACTAGGCCTTCGAACGCAATGTCCATAGCCTTTTGAAATGTTTCCCCTGTGTTGATCAAGCTAAGGAACATTCTCTGGTATACAAACGTTCCCCACTTGGTGGTGAACATTGTTTTGTCTCTATCTTTGTATTTAACCATGACCTGGTTATACCGAGAGTACCTATCCAAGAAGGACATCATTTGAGATCCAGTCACAATTTGCAACACCTCATCCAATAAGGGGAGAGGGTGATTGTCCTTCTTAGATGCCTTGTTCAGATTGTGAAAATCCACGCAAAGGTCGATCTTGCCGCTTTTCTTCCTCACAAGGATGAGGTTGGCAACCCAAGTAGTGTGCCGGATAGGAAATATAATCTGGGCTGATAGTAGTTTCTGAACCTCCTGATGGATTAGAGGCTCGATCAGTGGGTTTTACAGTCTTTGCTTTTTCTGGAAGGGCTTAGCATCTAGTTTTAGTGGGATGGTATGGGTCATGATGGATGTATCATAGGTTTTCATATCCTCATACCCCCATGAAATTACATCAATGTATTCTTGAAGAACCATGAGAATCTTCTCCTTCTCCTCTGGGGAGAAGGAGGTTCCAATATGCACAAATTTTTCTTCACCAGCCTGGCTGATGTTGACATTTTCAAATTTTCCTCCCTCAGAGGAGGATGATATCTTCTCCTGGCCCTGAGGGTTTGATTCAAAGATATGTCCTAGTGCTACCATCCCATTAGGGAGTGTGTTGGTTGGCAAGTCTATGATCCTATTGTTGGAGATTTTCTTCTATGCAAATAATTGATTGTATGTTTGTCATTGATGACAACATATAATATACAACAGTGTTCTATATGAAATTATCAGTATAGATGTTCTGGAGCTATGCGTGTTTATTTCCATGGTGTATACATTTTATAGATGCTATGTGCATTCACGTTGAGTAAAATATGAAGTTTCAGTTGAGTTATGTTAATCAGTTATGGCAGTTACAGCGTCTGAAGATTATCTGTCAAGAGCTGACGTAAATACAGTGTTTCTTGAGTTGCGCCTATCTTTGGGATATGCATGTTTGTATTAATATTTAGTTATGAGTTAGTGATGATTATACAAAGGTGCCAAGCATGTTTTAATAGAATCATGATATTGGAATGAAATTGGTGAAGCCGACTTTGTGAAGCGTTGCATCTATTTAGTTTGAGTTGTGTGGTTCTAACTTTGATTGCATGGTTAGTTAAGCTAACAAACAAGTTGATGAAGTATTCCCAGATACCATCGTGACCTTATCCTTGGTGAAGATACATATAGAAGTTCAATTGTGTTTGCTAAGTGTGAAAATGAAGTAAAAAAACAACAGATAGAAGAGAGTGGAAAGTCAGACAGAATAAGTTGAAGAACTATGTGAAGAAACATAAGAAGATTAGAATTCATTGTAACTAATCAAGATAGAAGGTCTACTCAAATATTTCATCTATCAAATATAGTGTATATTTGTTCTACTAAAGGTTGCAGCCTTCACCATTTTAGAAGTGAGCTTTTGGAAAGTGAGTCCTCACCCCTAACAGAGTTACTTGTAAAAGACTCCTAACAGGGTCCAACCTTTAACCAGGTCTCTATACTTATTGCATTGTAAAGAAAAACTCCTAACATGGTTGCAAGATCTTCTAACATGGATAATTATACTCAAGTATAGTTCTTTGTGGGTGCTAATTCCCATTGGGGTTTTTACCTATTTGGTTTCCTCGTAACCAAAATTGTTGTGTTCTCTATTGTGTTATCTAAATGTGCATTTACTTTATGTTAATTGATATCTAAGAATAGAAAAGAATTAAAGTAGATCAGATGGCATACTTCAGGAAAGAGAGTCCTAATTTCGATGGAGAAAACTATCTTGACTAGAAGAACAAAATGATAACACATCTTCAGTGCATTGGATTTGAGATCTATGGATTTCCACTCAAGAAATTGAAGTTCCCACCTTGAAAGACCTTGCAGAAGAAGACTCTACTCAAAATGCAATCACCAAAGAAGCCCTAATCAGTGCCCTATTCGACAGTGAATTTTTTGAGATCAAGAAGGAAGATAAAGAATACTCTATTTGGAAATACTTAGAAGATATGTTTGAAGGAGACATCCAAGCAAAGAATGCATGCAGAAAGACATGGAAGAAAAGATACAACAACTTAGAGATTCTACCTAATGAAAACATCAGAGCCTACAATCAGAGAATAAATAAAGCAGTTTTGGGTATCAGGAACAATGGTGGAGAAATTTTAGAGGATGATATAATGGACAAACTGATGACCACATTAATAGAAGACTATGAGAGAAAGATCAATATCTTAGATGAGACTATGGAATTTTCAAAATACTTCAAGAGAGAGACTTTGATCAGAAAAATATTTGCATTTGAGATATCAAGATTGAAGACATAACCCAAATGTGAGACAACTTTCAAAGCCTCAGTCCAAAACAAGAAATCAGTAAGCAACTCTAGTAATAATGAAGAAGTGGATACATAACTAGAATAAATAATTGCTATGATTGCCAAGAAAGAAAGGAAAGGTAAAGGGAAATATGAAGGACAACTACCATTCAAATGTTTTTCATGCAACAAAGTTGGTCACTTTGCATCCAAGTGTCCTACAAGAGTCAAGAAGTTTAGATCAGATTACAAGCCCAAGTACACTAAGGAATGTTATCATGCTGAAGATAGTGTAACCGATGATGATTCAGGAGAAGATGAAATTGGGTTTGTTACCATTAAATACATTGAGAAGATGCTTGAAGAAATGGACAAAGACGATGAAGAAAAAGAACAAGAGTTAGCATTAGTTTCAAAATCTGACATCAGAACTAATTGGATCATTAACAGTGGATGTTCACACCACATGACAGGAGACAAAGACAGATTTGTACATTTGGACAAATACAAATGTGGCATGGTTAGATTTGGAGATAACACTCCCAAACCTATCATAGGCAGAGGTTCTATCACCTTAGATGGAAAGAATAAGACAGATGATGTTCTTTAAGTTGATGGTTTACATCATAACTTACTAAGTGTTGGACAGTTGCTTGATAAAGGATATCAGTTGGAATTCAAAAACAACTAGTGCATCATTAACAAAAAAGGAGACATGATTGCATCAGGCTCAAAGACCAAAGGTAATGTCTTTTAGCTCAATTCAAAAGTAGGTTGTTTTATTGCAAAAGTGGATGACAGTTGGTTATGGCACAAGAGACTTTGTCATATCAATTTTGACAACATAGTCAAGATAAGTAATGTAAAGGCAGTAAGAGACGTTCCAAGTATTGCAAGACTAGTTGACATGATGTGCAGAGAATGTGTAATGGGGAAGCATGTGAGGACCTCATTCAGGAGAAAAAGAGACTCTTCTAAAAACAAACTAGATCTGATACATACAGACCTATGTGGACCTACTCAAACAAGATCATACTACGGAGAAAGGTATATCATTTTTTTTGTTTATGATTTCTCAAGGATGATGTGGGTTGCATTCCTAAAAGACAGATCTGAAGGTTTTGAGAAATTCAAAGTGTTCAAAGCTAAGGTTGAGAATGAGTCTAGATTAAAGATAAAATTTCTAAGATCTGATAGAGGAGGAGAATTCACCTCTGACCAATTTTATAATTACTGTGAAGAACATGGAATCAAGAGATAGTTAAGTGCACCTAGAACCCCTCAGTAGAATGGGATTGCAGAAACAAGGAACAAAATAATACTTGATACAACACGTACTATCATGATTGAAGGAAAGGTTTCCCATACCTATTGGAGAGATGTGGTCAATACAATAGTCTATACTATCAATAGAATACAATTGAGGCTAGGCATAGACAAGACACCCTATGAAATTTTGTTTGGTAATGTACCTACTGTAAAATACTTCAGAATCTTTGGAAGAAAGTGCTACATCAAGAGAGATGATAACATTGGAAAGTTTAATTCTAGAAGCGACGAAGGTATTTTTCTTAGTTACTCTACTAAAAGAAAAGCCTATAGATGTTTTAATCTAAGATTAAAGAAGATCATTGAAAGTACTCATGTGAATATTGATGAGAAGTTTATGATTCAAGAAAGATATTATGACTATGCTCCCATGATTGAAGATGAGCCCAGACCCATCAATAAGGACACATCTATTGAAGAAATGTTTGACTGTATTGATGTTTCATGTAACAATCCTAAACCAAGTGAAGAAGAATCAGAGATTACATATGAAAGTATCACTCCTAAGAACTCAAAATAGACATCCTAATACCACTCTAAGGAAGATATCATTGGAGATTAGAGCGCTAAAGTCTTGACAAGATCTAGAGAAAAAGGTTCAACTACTGATGAAGAGGTATGCTTACTTTCACAGATTGAACCCTTAAATGTTGAAGATGCGTGCAAAGATTCAGATTGGAAAAGTGCTATGTAAGAAGAATTAGATCAAATAATCAAGAATGAAACATGGGAACTGGTCCCTAGACCTCATGACAAGAATGTGATTGGAACAAAGTGGATATTCAGGAACAAAATGAATGAAGAAGGAACAGTGGTAAGGAACAAAGAAAGATTAGTATGTAAAGGATATGCATAGAGAGAAGGAATAGACTACACTGATACATTTTCCCCTATGAGTAGACTAGAAGCTATCAAGTTGTTTTTGGCTTATGCAACATTCAAGAACTTTAAATTATATCAAATGGATGTCAAGTCAGCTTTTCTGAATGGTGACCTGAAGGAAGAAGTCTACATAGAGCAGCCTGAAGGATTCAAACTTTCAGACAAACTAGACATGGTATGCAGACTAAGGAAAGCACTTTATGGATTTAAACAAGCCCCAAGAGCTTGGTATGAGAGACTTGATGGTTACTTAACAAAGATAGGATTCAGAAAAGGAGCAGCAGACTATAATTTATTCATAAGAAAGACAAATGAAGGATTACTACTTGTTGCTATTTTTTTTGATGACATTATCTTTGGAGGTAATGACAAACTTAGTGCAGAATTCACCAAAGAAATGAAAAGTGAGTTTGAAATGAGCATGATTGGACCTATCAAATATTTTCTTGGATTGAATGTAAAACAAAC
>MU224543.1:2255589-2273283 GCA_018584345.1 Thuja plicata | reverse complement strand
ACAAACAGACAAAGGCATATTCATAAATCAGTCTAAGTATGTGAAGGAGATATTGAAGACTTTCAAGATGGAAGATTGCAAACTAGTAAGCACCCCCATGATAACAAGAAGCAAGATTTCTAAAGATCATGATTCCATATTAGTTGACAAGACTCTATACAAGTCTATGATTGGAAAACTCATATATCTTACTCAATCTAGACCTGATATTTCTAATGTGGTTGGTATTGTTGGGATATTTGCAGCTAAACCTAAACAAAATAACCTAATAGAAATAAAAAGAATATTTAGATATTTAAAAGGAACTATAGACTATGGTTTATGGTATCCTAACTCAGAGAATATACAACTTCATGTGTATATTGATGTTGATTGGGCAGGTTGTATTGATGAAAGAAAGAGTACATTAGGAGGAGAAATATTTCTTGGAAATGAATTGGTCACTTGGACAAGTAAAAAGAAGAACTGTATCTCTCAGTCAACAACAAAAGCTGAGTATGTTGCAGCAGCATTGAATTGTTCAACAATGGTTTGGATCAAAAAGATGATTAGAGACTTTGGTATTCAGATTGATTATCCTATTGTTATTCACTGTGACAACACCAGTACTATAAACATGTAAAAGAACCTTGTAATGTATGCAAAGACAAAATAAATTGAGATCAAATACCATTTTCTAAGAGAAAAATTTGCAGAAAGAGAAGTAAAGTTGGATTATGTGAGCACTAAAGAACAATTAGCAGATATTTTTATAAAGCCATTATCAAAAGATACTTTTGAGTACTCAGGGAGAAGCTGGGAGTAATTCCCATTCCTGAGTCTGATTAGAATTTGCAGCAAGAACATCAGTCCTTGGTGACTGATGAATGGTTGACTACTCTACTTCTAGAGTAGTACCTGTGCCTAATGGTGTTTAACATCCTTTGTCATTAATGTCAAAGGGGGAGTATTAGTAAGGGGGAGCATATACTCTAGGGGAGTATACAGTTAGAAGAGCAGTAGCAGTAAAGAGGAACTTTTGATGAGGATATTGAGAAGATTGTAAAAAGAAGGAAGACACTTTGAGTTGATGATATCATATGTTTCCATCAATGTCAAAGGGGGAGATTGTCAGAGATTTGCTTCTATGCAAATAATTGATTGTATGTTTTTCATTGATGACAACATATAGTAAACAACAATGTTATATGCAAAATTATTAGTACAGATGTTCTAGAGCTATGCGTGTTTATTTCTATGGTGTATACATGTTCTAGATGATATGTGCATTCATGCCAAGTCAGATATGAAGTTTCAATTGAGTTATGTTAATCAGTTATGGTAGTTACAGTGTCTGAAGATTATCTGTCAAGAGATGACGTAAATATAGTGTTTCTTGAGTTGCGCCTATCTTTGGGATATACGTATTTGTATTAATGTTTAGTTATGAGTTAGTGATGATTATACAAAGGCACCAAGCATGTTTTAACAAAATTGTGATATTGGAATAAAATTGGTGAAGCCGACTTTGTGAAGCGTTTTGTCTATTCAGTTTAAGTTGCACGGTTTGAAATTTGATGAATGGTTAGTTAAGCTGACAAAGAAGTTGATGAAGTATTCCCAGATACTATCATGACCTTATCCTTGGTGAAGATACATATAGTATTTCAATTTTGTTCACTAAGTGTGAAAATGAAGTAAAAACACAATAGACAGAAGAGAGAAGAAAGTTAGATAGAATAAGTTGAAGAACTATGTGAAGAAACAAAAGAAGATTATAATTCATTGGAACTAATCACGAAAATAGGGCTACTCAAATAGTTCATCTATTAGATATAGTGTATATCTATTCTACTGAAGGTTGCAACCTTCACCATTTTAGCAGTGAGCTTTTGGACAGTGAGTCCTCACCCCTAACAGGGTTACTTGTAAAAGACTCCTAACAGGGTCTGACCTTAACCAGGTCTCTGTACTTATTGCAATGTAAAGAACAAGTCCTAACTAGGTTGCAAGATCTTCTAATAGGGATAATTATACTCAAGTATAATTCTTTGTGGGTGCTAATTCCTACCGAGGGTTTTACCTATTTGGTTTCCCCGTAACCAAAATTGTTGTGTTTTCTATTGTGCTATCTGAATGTGCATTTTATTTATGTTAATTTATATCTAAGAGAAGAAAAGAATTAAAATATCTGATAAATGATTCACCCCCCCCCTCTCAGTTATCCTTTGGGACTATTCCAACACTCATCATCTTCTTCACCCTGCCCGGTAACTTTGTTGTCCCTTTCCTCCACTATCTGATCCTCGAAGACACTAACATTGGCCATAAAGGCCAGAATATGTTGATCATCTTCAAAGATCTAAAAGTGGGTGACATTGTATAGAATGGATGGGGTGGGGACCATCTCAAAGGAGAACTTCTGGAGCTGGGAGCCAACTATTGTCTCAAGGGTGTTGGCAGATACAACAAGGGCATCCGGAACATAGTTTCATTTTCGGGGAATGAGTTCAATGCCAAAGGCATCAAAATCTTCGATGAGGCTCCATGCCTAGTTGTGGTATGTAGCTAGCCTTTTGTCATGACAAGTGTATTGGCTCTAGACTTGCTTAATGATAAATTCTGAATCACCCAGTGCCCGGAGGTTTGTGATTCCCTTCCTTAGTGAAAATAGGAGTCCTAGGACCATGGCATTGTACTTCGTGACATTGTTCATGTAGTTAAAATGTAGCCTATAGGACGTGATGAAGGATTTCCCTCATTGGTTGATCAATTCCACTCTAGCCCCACAACCCTTTTTAGACTGGGACCCATCAAACTTCAGATTCCATAAGTTATTGTTCATTGTCTGGGGCTGGGAAGGAAAAGTGGCCTTTGGATTATTTTTGGGAAGGTTGGGAGGAGTTTCCTCTGGCTATGATGGTGCGTGGGTGAGGTTTTCCTCCAGAGAAGCCTGTGGCTAGGATTCCTAGACCAGCGGCACCATGGGAGTACTGCCGAAAGAATTACTAGGTCCAGGCGAATCCACTTTGTGTTTCTTCTCCCAGAGGGCATTGATGTGATGGGTAGTAGTGACAATGCAAGGATCACACTCTAGTTCAAATTTTTTATGATAATGCACTTGGCACCACGTGCCAGACAAGAGTGTAGTTGGAGTTGCTGCTATACCCTGTGAGTTAACCTCACCTCTCAGTTTTTTGTCCAGATCCTAGATTCTCTGAGAGACTATGGGATCTTCCTCAGGGGTGAAATCAAATGTGAGGATCTTGAGGGGTTGATACACCCCAGGGGAAGTCTCATAGAAATGGACTTCATTCACCCTCCCGACTTTGGTGAGGGCCTGCTTCATCATGGGCTCACTTTCTACCCATATCTGGTTAGACTGTCCCTCCAAGGGGAGCAAAAATTGGGAGAATTTAGTGGAGAAATACACGTTAAGGGCCTTGGACCAATTTCAACTTAACAACATCCCATAGGTTTTCAGGATGTCCACCACCTGAATGTTAATTATGCTTTCTATCTGGGGGTCTTGGATGAGCTGAATCTAGACATTCTTCAGCTCACCTACCATTTTTACAGTAGGTTTGTCCAGCTGGACTACTATGCCTTTGGATGGAGTGGGATGGAGTCTAAGCTTCTTGCATATGGATAAAGGCATGATGTTGCCCGAAGCTCTGCAATCTACCAAGAATTTGTGTAGGTTCTTCCCTTGTATGTTGAGACCTAGTAAGAAGGGAGGATCCTTAGTTTTTCCCTGGAAGATAGTCATGTTGGCATCATCAACAGTGACAATCTTAGGTGGGTGACTAGTAGCTTTCGGGTTTCCCAAGATCTTTAGAAGAGACTTCCTTTGCTCGAGATAGTTCAACAAAACCTCCATCAAGGTCATGGAGGTGGTGGTTATCTCTAATGCCTTTGTAATGCAAAACCTCCCCCTGGGAATTATTGGCTTCCCTCACCCAGGTCGTTAGCTTGGTTAGAGCTAGGCCCCTTAGATGGGAAGGAGCGATCGGTTGTGTTGTCTTGGAGAGGGGTATCTTTGGGAGGTGTAGGTGTGTAAACTGGTCTTTTACCATCTTGAATTTGAGTATTGTAAGGAGTCTAAGGGGTGGTGAAGGCATTGGCCTCAAAGGCCAGGATAGATTCATCAAAGAACCCTTGCAATTCGGGTTCTTCTTTGTCTTCTTTGTCTGTCCCAAAGAAGATGGTCTCATAGGTGAAGGCATCGTGAGTGGGCTCTTGTGTTAATGTTTCTAGGTGAGTAGGATTGATAGTTTTTTGTCTATCCAACTAGGAGATGATGATGACCTTCTCCAGTGTGGCACAGTTCACCTCAAAATGTGAGCTGGTGTCATGCAATCTACACCAGTTAGTCAGGGGCTGGAGTTCTGTGATCGACGTGAAATGAGTAGGTCAAGCACCGCCCTGAGTGGTTTTTTGGTTCCGAGGGGGACCTTCAGTGTTTTCATTGTTTTTCCATTGCTTTTGGTTGGGTTGAGGCCCATTGTTATAGTTTCTTCCTCCAACATTGGTATTTCATTGGTTGGAGAAGATATTCCCTCTCTGGGAATTGGGCTTGTGAGGCGCAGAAGGCCCCACCTTTAGCATCCCATGTCCATAGTCAGTGAGGACACCAATCGCCAGAGGGATTCAACCTCTGTAGACAGCTGGGTGTTCGCATCACAATGTGATAGTTGTTGCGGTTGGTTCCCAGGGAAAGCAGAAACAACTCCTGCAGTCGAGGATGGCAATCCTCTAGCTAGGGGCAATTTAAAGAAAGGTACTATGGAGGGTTGTGTCGATGGTTGTTGCATTTGCTGCGGCTGGTTCCACGAAATGAATTCCAGACTTGGTATTTTCTGTGCTTGTGATGGGTATAGGTACCGGGTCTGCTGGTCTATTGGCAGTGGTGGGAGATTCATGGCCATTGTAGGGGCACCCATTGCCTAATTGGGTTTGTATCCCTCACCATAAGAAGTTCCATCTGGTATCATGTTGAAAGGCGTGCTCTGCCCAATCTCGTCGGGGGCTTTGTTCAAACCAAAAGACAACTCCAAGGATAGGTTGTAAAAATTTTCTAGAGTATCCTGGTCATTAGGGGTGGTGGTTCTCCAAAGGAGAGTGGCAAAAAAAGGATCCATTGTGTTAAGGTAGGTATGGATGGTTACATCCGCAGATGGGATGAAAGGGCCAGTGCACCACTTCAAGGCTCGTTGGAAATGATGGTTAAATGTTGCAAGGGTTCATTTGGTTCCTTCCTAATGGAGATAAAATGGCTATGGGACCACGCTGGGTCCATGTGTACATGGAAGGCCGCTAGGAAGGAATCCTCCATGTCCTACCAATTGTTGATGGAGTTGGCGAGCAAGTTAAGGTACAAGTTTAACTCATTCTGTCCCAAGGAAAGAGAGAAAATCTAGGTCACAATGTCTTGATGTTGGATCCGGTGTTGGTTCATGGCATCTTTGTATGCCTACAGATGCTCTTCTATAGTTTGTGAGCCTAAATTCTCATATTAGGGGCAGATCTTCTCCAGATTTGGAGGAAGATCATTGGTAGCAACAGGAAACTTCCCCATGGGGGACCCAGTGTTACCGAAGTACATAGCCATTGTGGGTGTTGGATTTTGAATAGGTGGAGTGTTCATTCTCAGGATTGTCTGGGAGACTTGGGTATTTTGAGATGTAGTAGATCCCCAAACAATGTTGGTTGGCTGCTTGGTTTGCGGGGTCTGCTTCTTTCAAGCAGGGGGCTCAAGTTGAACGAACCTTCCAAGATTGGGGGTTGATCTAAGGATTATTTTGAATTGTACTGGTGAAAATGATCCAATCCCAATAAAGGTCTTCTTCCTAAAAATATGGCTTGGGGAACCCTCAGGTGGTGTAAAGTCTAAATCCTCAAAAGGGGACGAGCTCATGCCCTCCTTCTAGCGTCATTTTCTGTTGACGGGACTTTGTGACTGGTCCGCCAACATATGTAAGTTGTCACTAGGTACTGGGGTACTAGCCAACTTTGCTTGTAAAGGTTGTCTGGGGAATAAATTCTCTAGGCCTTCAAGCACCTAAGAGTTGGGTCTCGACAGTGTGGGAGCTAAGTTAGGAGTGTGATTTTTTTGTTTGGGGGGATAGCTGGTTTTCTTGGCTCGTCTTCTCTGGGATTTTGGTAAGTGGGGGTTTCCTGCAAGTATTTGGATTATCAAACAAACTTCAAAAGATATGCCAGGGTTAGATAATGTCCATTCTACTTATAGTTATGCCAATAGATTTAAAACATCAACCATGCTCTAAAATACTACACTAAATACTGAATGCATACAGAACCATTAGCTCATACATATTCAATAGCGAGGGGAAAATAGGTCATTAATCTACTTAAAACATTAGAGAAAGGGACATAAAAAACATACAGAACAAAAGAACGTTAATCTAGAGATCATAACACTAACAACTTCATTGCCAGAACTCTTCTTTCTTTATTAACAGGATTTTCAGCAGCACTGGTGTATACATCAACAACTCCAAGAGAGCATCTATCTACTAAGAACTACTAAGCATTGAGCTTTGCAACTACAAGAGATGAAATTATGAAATGCCATTACTATGGACTACAAAATCATCGATTTCTATGACCCTTGAAATGAGGTCAGACTTATTATTTATACATAAATGTTTCCCTAAAATTGACCTAATCTAACTGCACACTCAACGATAAAATACAATATCCGATGGCCGGTACTACCTGCACCACATTACAACAACCTCAAAAAGAGTACAGGTTTGATAGATCAGCAGAAGAAGACAGGAAAAGAGAATGGAAGAATCAGCCTCGAGAAGAGCGCCAGAGGAAGAAGAGAAGAAATATGATCTTCCAGGGTTCGAGGCTACATGCCTCATCAATGAAAAGTGGCTCGCTATCTTTGATGCACCAGGTAGCTAATGCTGGAGTGGTGCCTTGGGAAGACCATTTTTTAGAGTCATCCTTCAAGCTGACATGCCTTGCTGGGGTCACTTACTTTTTGAAACCCTTATTAATTGTCTGATAATGACCGGTTAGCTCTGGGGAACCTAGACGCGGGTCATAAAAAAATGCAAAACTATTGGATTCGGGACTTCAGGATCTGTGAGCTTACACTCAAAGAATAATGAATGCAAAATAATGCACCCTATTGGTGAAAATATTTGGGATCCGGAGAACCTTATTGCTCCTTTTTGTTCTTAAATGCTTCCAAAACTTGGCTGATGTCATCCTCATGTATATCCTTAATGTTGCTCCACCTACCGCAGACTACTTCAAACTTCTCCTCAACTTCTCCGTCCCCATTCTAGAATTCATATATTATTTTTACGGCATCATGAGACCAAAGCATCATCTTATATAATCTTGATAGCCTTCCTTCGTCAAAGTTCCCGACAGACTGATATAGGGACTCCATTAGCTCATCATACTTACTGAGGACATAGTCCTCCAAGGCACACATTTTGGTGGTGAAGGGGTCGAATTGAGACACCCTTACCAAAAATTATTTAAATAGGCCCAAAGGATACTGGGCCATAGTTACTTTTTCTCTTAGGGCCTTAACCATTTGCTTTCATACCCCGATGTTGAGGCCAAGTCTGGAGAAATGGGCCTGGTGGGACTCAAATGATTCTTCCCCCAAAATTCCCATTTCTATGATGGATTCTTCCCCGGAGTTGAAGAATTCATCTAACCCAGTCTTCCATCCTTCATATTTTTCTAATTCTTTGTCCCATAGGGTAGTGGAGATGTTCACCTGATTCAAAATATTATTGATCTGGTAAAGATCCGGGAGCGACACAACTAGAAATTGCCTTACGGTCATTATTTGTTTAGCAATCCATCCATCCATGGCCTGAGCCTTCTTCTTCATACCTCTTAGTACATCCATGTCACCCTATGGGAGTAGTTCTCTAGATGTGGAAGCTTCCAGAGGAATAGCAGTGATAGGTTGCGCCAGCTCCGTCAAAAGCCCGATGAGATTTGCATTCTTTTCCCTCTCTTCTTTGAGTTTCTGGGCTTCCTTGCTGTAATGGGCCTCTATTGCCCGACTGGCTTCTTTTAATAGGTCCAATTTTCCCTGTTTGTCCCTCCTCCTGAAAGGTACCTTAGTGATTGTGTATTCCTCAGCTCTTGTTGTTCTTGTATCTATCTCTGGGGGAGGCGTTGAAATCACCGTAACTATTTCTCTGCATGGACCAATTCGAGTAGAATGGAGGGTCCGGGCTTTGTTTTTTTTTGGGCCCCCATACACTTGTGCCATCATCTCAGCCAGGGAGAGATGGGTCTTTGCTTCTTTAGGGGCCTTCCTCTTTATAGAATCCACCAACCATTGTGGTGTTGCGGGTGGCCTTGCTGCCAATGTCTGATCTTGTGAATCCCCTCTAGGGTTTTGTTGTTCATTCCCGGTGTCTCGAGTCTCTTTGAACTCTTTTCTTGTATCTTCTAGATCACCTACATTATCCACCTTGGTGGCATTAGTATCTTCTTCCTCGATGTCCACTTCCTCAATAGGGTCAGATTCAACATCTGTATCTCTGGGGTTCTGCCCCTCACCTTGCTGTTGTTGCTGCTATTGTTCTTCATTGGCTTCGTTTGCCAGAATATTTTCCTACGTTGGTGTATTCTCTAGAGGTGGTAGAGGTATAGGGCCAATATTAATAATTTGGGCTGCTATGATCACCTCACCAAATGTTACCTTCTTTGGGGTAGGAGGTGGTATCTGGAGCATGGCAACTAAGATTATGGTTTCTCCCGTAGGTCTGGTTCTCTTAGAAGATGTCGGTTACTCATTCTGCACTTGCCTTTCCTCTATGGTGTTGGTCTTTGGAACCTGTATCTCTGGTACATCAGAGACATTTACCTGTTCTAGATCCTTTTCTTTTTCAACCTAGGCTTCCTGCTCTGTGGCAGCTTCTTTCTCCGAGGTCTCCTCTTCAATGGGGATTACAACTTCCTCCTAGGCGACGATCTCCTCTACCGCTTTCCCGATATGCCCTTGTAAGTTTACAAGTTCATCCTCCCTGAATATGTCATTGAAGTCATTGCGTGGAGGGGAGGTCTCTGGGGGACCTTCGGGCTGATTTTTTGGCTCCGGGAAGTCTGAGGAAACAATCTATATTTCAGGGATGCTAGGTATCCCAAGCTCTGAGTCCACCCTTGGCTAAGGATTAGCTATTCTTTTCTTCTTCCTCCTTGTTATCAATGGGGGCCCTGCATCTAACATGGCTGCCCGCTCTTCCTCTACTCTAGTCCCTATTACTCAGACCATTAATTCTACAAGTGAAGGATAATTGGGAGGGCGGACAGGTCTGACCTTAATAGCTGGGGTTTCCAACTGGGTGATTAATTTTTCTTTCATTTGTTGGGATGCTGCTAGAGTTTTTTGCATTTTTTCCACTACAGGAAATATGGATGAGACTTGAGATGAGGTCCCCATTTTTCACTTTCCTCTATCCTCGCCCTGTGAGGAGGTTTTGGCCCCAAAAATTGAACCCCACACAAATGGGCCAACCTTGTGTGTACTTTTCAGACATACCTTTTCAGACACAATAGAAGCACACACAGAAAACACAAGAAACTATTCTTTATTGAAAACCATAAATTACAATGTAAACTGAAATCTTCTTGCTAGTCTGCTCAGTCTCAAATTTCTCCAACAACCTCTCCCAAAATGGTTCTTTCCTTCAATTTTATATCTTGGCCTGTTCTTGATTTGTAACCATTTTTAGGTTACCTGTCCGCTTGAGGATCCTAACTACCTCGGCTCTTCTTCTTCCTCCTGCAACTGTCATCATTCTCATTCTTTGCATGGTTGTCGACGTGGACAACATTTTCCTCCATGGCATTCTCTCTTTTCTTCTGTCGTATCTAAATTTTTAACTTCCCTGTTGACAAGTCAATTTTCCTTATAGTCGCGGTATCGCAGCTCTTTCTCGGCTTGATCAGATGTTTACCTTACTCCGAATGTTTAATCGCATAGTCGTGAGCCTTAGAACCCATGCATGCCTTAATCCTGCGACCTTGCGCTACTTGTTGTCGTGCTCTCGCAACGCTTACAACCTAACTTCTGATTACCCCGTGACCTTGTGATGCATTGTCATCACGCGCTCACATTACTTCTAATCGAGCTGCTGATTCCCTTGCGACTGAATGATGAGCTCTTGTCACATCCTCGCAAGACTTCTAACCGCGCTGCCGATTCCCTTGCGACTGAGTGATGAGCTCTCGTCGCATCCTCACAATACTTCTAACCGCGTTGCTGATTCCTTTGCGACTGAGCGATGCATTGTTATTGCGCACTCACAATGCCTTGAACCGAGCTAATGATTTCCCTGTGATCATGTGATAGACTATTGTCGCGTTCTTGAAATGCTTTGAACTTAACCGCTTGTTGTCCTGCGACTTAGCAATACTTGTCATCGCACTGTCGCACCCGTTTCACACTAACCGCCCATCAACTTGCAAGCTTGCGATACATTATCATCGCATTGTCACACCGGTTACACACTAACCACCATTAAACTGCTGACTTCACGATTCACTGTTATCACCTTGTCGGAGCCGTTTCCTGTTAACCGCCAGTTTCCTTCCGACTTCGTGATACAATGTTTTATGTTGACCGCTGAGCATTTGTGACTTTGCGACAAGCATAATGTCACTGGCCCATTCTTGCGCTAGGAGTTAAGGACTGTTATGGTTTTGGATAACTATGATATGCTCCATGATCACTCTGACCATTACTAGGGCTTGGACCGAAAAACCCTAGGGTGCTCTTAAGGATTAGCTATTCTTTTCTTCTTCCTCCTTGTTATCAATGGGGTCCCTGCATCTAACATGGCTGCCCGCTCTTCCTCCACTCTAGTCCCTATTACTCAGACCATTAATTATACAAGTGAAGGATGATTGGGAGGGTGAATAGGTCTGACCTTAATAGCTGGGGTTGCCAACTGGGTGATTAATTTTTCTTTCATTTGTTGGGATGCCGCCAGAGTTTTTTGCATTTTTTCCACTACAGGAAATATGGATGAGACTTGAGATGAGGTCCGCATTTTTCACTTTCCTCTATCCTCTCCCTGTGAGGAGGTTTTGGCCCCAAAATTTGAACCCCACACAAATGGGCCAACCTTGTGTGTACTTTTCAGACATACCTTTTGAAAATATGCATGACTACGTTCAATTAGATTATGGGTGATGTCCTCTATCGTCGGACCCTCTAGCGCATCCCAATTTACCAGAGGGAGGGTAATTTTGTCTACTTCCTTTTCTTCATATTGTGGGTCCTCTATGGACCCGATGTCTGAGAAGTCCCTGGGAAAATTTTGAAGTTCCAGCCATTTTATTATCCCCTATGTCATCCAAATGAAATGTCATTTTTGGACCTCAAAATTGTCCTGGCAATCTTCCCAAAAATCTTCTATGTGAAGCTCATGCGGAGGGGCTATCCAGGGAAGTTTCATCGCTATCTTGCCTAGCAGATCAAAATTCATCCGCTCAAAATAAAATTATGCTATCCCTAAACTTTTAAGTTCGTTGTCAGCTTCTTTGGCTGCTGCCAGGCTACAAGAATAGTTCCCACAAGAGATTGGGAATGAGACATTGGTAACCTTCTTCATTATGAAGAGGGCATGCAACTCTATGATCTATCTATAGTACTCTAAAAGAATTATTTTATTCCCATAATTTTTGGGTAATAAATAGGGTTTCCCAGAGAAGCCAGTCACTCGAATGTATGTATGTTGTTGATATTAAATGTAATAGTGGCCATAAGTGCTGACCAAATTCATTACTTCCTTGGAGAGCTAGTATCTAGCGTCCCAAGTAGGTGTGAGGAGGTTGTAGTAAATGAAGGCATCATTCACTTGGTAGAAGTTGAGGAAACTAGCCTCTCATTGGACCTGTGGGAAATAATCCCATGGAGCATTCTGGCCTACGCCAGTTCCAAGCACACCTGGTGTAAGTAATCCTTGGGTCACAGTGTGTTGTTTTTCTAGTTCCCGTAAAATGTAAGAATTCATGTAGAATTTGGGGGTCTGGGTGACCTTGACCAACTGAGAGTCCACATGATTGGTGATGATAGTGGCGCAATCAAAATTTTGCCTGCCAGAGGCGATGCCTAACAAGAAATAGTACATCCATGCCAAGAATTCCCCATCATGGGGTTCTCCAAAGACCCTACATAGTGCGATGATCCCCATCTATATTCTTTCTTTAAATTCTACCTAGGGGATCTCCAGCTTCATCTTTTTGAAATCCTTCCTTGGTACCTTAAGCAAGTTGTTATTGAGATATTGTTGGGCCATGTGTTCTAGCTTCTAAAATTCTTCCAAGGCTAGAGACCGGGTGAGAATTGCTGCATCATCAAATTGGGGAATCCGCAGCCCTGCAGCAAAAGTCACGGTGTCTAGAGACACCATAGACGTTGGGTAGCCTGTCGGAACTGGGGCGGTGAGCATGAGAGCCTAGACAACTATGTTATAGTGTTCTGCCAAAGTGAGAATGAGCTTTGGAGCTTGCACGGAGCAGGGAAGCAAGAAGCCTTGAGGACCCTGGAGCTGGCCATATTGAGGTCCAATGGATCTCTAGCTATGTGTTGAATGAACATCATCTTTACCAGTGCCTGCATTTTGGCCCACATCCTGACACTTGTGTCAGTGATTAGCTGCAACTTGGAATTGACCTACGATCCCAGGATAGTGTCCCCCTTTAGATACTTCATTGTTAATGGGAGCTTTTCTGAGGCCTTCTTGGCCTTCGTCTTGATAGCTACTCGGGTGGTAGCAGTAGTGGGGAGTTATGGACTCCCGGGTGGAGATGATGCAAATGCTTCCGACATGATTGTTGAGTTATATTCTGGCAGCCTACAAGACAAGATGACAGTCAGTACATATACAAAACAAGACATTATTCAGGATCCTAGATATTTTCAGCACCACCATGCATCTGTTCCTGAAAGGATGTTAGTTCACCTCAAAGC
The DNA here is from genome assembly GCA_018584345.1 of Thuja plicata. Lineage (NCBI taxonomy): Eukaryota > Viridiplantae > Streptophyta > Pinopsida > Cupressales > Cupressaceae > Thuja > Thuja plicata. The sequence continues at coordinate 2,260,313 of MU224543.1, read as the reverse complement.
CTGAAAAAGATATGTATATAATAAGAATGAATTAGGAATTTGACCTCTACCTAGGCCTCTGGGGATTCTAGCACATGTGATGAAAATGAAATAAGGGCCAAATGAAGACTTGGGACCCGGAGTCTGAAAAACTAACAGTTGCATGATATGGCCGGAGGTTAGCCATACTAGGCTGACGTGGGATTGTCACATGGCCATGCACTAATGGGAGTAATGGAATTAATGCTGACAACTATCTAAACACTCATAGAAATGAATGCCACTTGGGCCGGTTTTGAATGCTCGCGTGGGGAAGTTAACCCACCATTAAGACTGACTTGATGAAGGAGAGAGAAAATTACCATGGCTCAAACTAGAGAGGTGTCAAGTTCAAACCAGGCATACATGTCTCTCGGATGAGCTCCACATTTGGGGATTTTGTTGCATGGAGCGCAACAAGCTCGCCACTAGATAGAGTGTAGGATATACAATAAATATATATAGACAGAGTCGAAGCACACACGAGGGCTAAAGCACGACTCGTATGCTAGCCCAAAACAAGAATAAATATAGACATATACAAAATATATAGAGATATACATGAAAAATAACTAATTTTATAGCCGCATAGAGGGTGAACAACCCTCTAACAGAGCCATCCCACCAACAAGAGGTGACACAGACAAGCGAAAAGAAAATAAAATAGAAATGAGACCAAAAACCAAGAAACAGACCAAACAAACAAAGCAAAACCAGGGAGACAAAACCAGAAAGGAGAGCTGAAGGACCTACCTAAAAACATGGAGGATGCAGGGAGGATGAGTAGAGGAGGCGCTCTGCAACTAGTTAACCTTTGATTGACTATGAACAAATGCTCCAAATAACTGTTAATCAATCGCTAAGCACAGGGAGAAAAACACCATTTAAATCACCTTAATCACCTTAATTTCTCTGAGTGTTTGATCACGGTAAATGTAAAAGTGACTGGTAAAACCTATTTATACACTTAGGGTAAAACCACATTGCTTTCCTCCCGCAAACTCTGGAAAAGGAAAACCTTCAGATGCTGAGCCTGGGGATTCCATGCAACCACACCTTCCAACAAAAGAAGACATGATGGCATATAGTCCCGGAGTCTGGGATCCGACTGACTCAAATAGACAAACACACTCTGGGACTGGGTCCTGGAGACAAAACAAGATAAAAGAAAAAGAAAAACAACCCTCGCGAGAACAAAGCCCAGAGGGAAGCAAAGGAAACAAAAGAAATCAGGGAAAAAGAAAAAGTGAAAAGGGGGACCCAATATTTTTCCTACAAAATGTAGGTATGGGTATGCAGGGCATAACAACTTGCTTATGCTATTATGAGATTGACTAATACTAGCCTTCCTAGTTTCAAAATTTTCATTAAGAATTTGTGTGGCGGACTTTTTCCTCTTTTGGATTATGTGAAGAATTTGGTAGATGATACCCCATTTCCTAATCTTCCTAATACTAATCCTATCCTTCCTAATCTAGTTCCTAATCTTCCTAATCCTAATCCTATCCTTCCTAATCCAATTCCTAATATCCCCACTCCTATTTCTCCATCTTCTATCCCTAGTTCTTCCCACACTTATGATGGGGCTCAGACTATGGTTCATGATGCAGATGTGAAAGAATTCTTTGATTTACCTTCCTCTTCTTATCTGATCCATGATGATATTAAAGGGAAGTGAAAAGAAAATTCTTCTAAACCTATCATTCCACCTTACACAACATTTTCTCAGGATCACTATGAACAATCACCTCCTGCAGAATCTTTACAAGATATGTACACTACATGATACAATATAGTGGCTAAACAAGGTTATAAGGGTTTAGAGATTGGTGTTAATAAAAATGGTATTAAATATTCGGTTCATCTATCCCCTAAAAAAGATAGGCATGGTCTAGGCTTTCCTCTATCTCAATTTAAGGTGGTTGATTTTGATTTCTGCCCTTGTTTTCATGTTCTTCTCCCAACACCTTCCTTAGATTACCCTGATACCCCACATGATGTGGCTAAGCAGGTGTATGTTCAGTTAATGAATTATAAGAAAGAAATCTTTAAACCTATGCTGAAAGATGCTCTCTCCAAGTACAAATTTCATTTTTTCTATAGTAATACACATTTGCTTTCTGGTTGTGTGCATTTCAAGATGTATGTTAGAGAAAGAGTTGCTTTAGGAATTATATCTCACTCTTGTGCGGTATTACAATTTCTTCATAATTTCCATTTGGGGAATACCCCTCGTTCTTCTATAATATAGATTTTTCCCCCTCTTGTCTCTTGACTGGGGGGCAAGAGGTATTTCTTCCATTTTTCTAGGATCCATTATTCTCTTAGCATGTATTTTTTTTAAAGCTTAATTGGTTACTATTTCTATATTTAATCCTTATGGTTTTGTATTATGATATGGTACATCCTTCCTTTGCTCATAATCATCTGTAGCTCTCTTCTAGTATTTGTGACATCTTTTAAGGCATGTTTTTTGAAAAGATATCTATTTGTTACAACATATCTTGATCTAATTGGTATATCCCTTTCTTTCATCCCTGGGGGGAAAGGTTTTCCTTCTTTCTCTTTGTCTAAGGATCTACTTTCCTTAGATTAGTGACATTTGTTTATTTTGCAACATTATTTCCTTATAAAGACTTACGTTTTGGCTATGGATACCCTTTTATATGAGAGGTGATTGTCCTAGGTAATCACCTCTTCTTTACTTTTGCAAATTATGTTCTTTATAAACTCTTGCATTTGCTCTGGTTTAAAGTTTGCTTCCTTCATTCCAAGATTCCTCTTCCTCTTAATCATAGGGGGCTTGATGCTTCAATCTATGATCCCTCTTTTCTTTTCTTTGAAAGATGATATTTTATCCAAAGCACTCCTCTATGGTGGGGGTCTTGTTGATAGGATCTCTTCCTCTTTGATGATCCTTTTTCCGTAAGTGACATATCCTTTTCACAATTATCTATGCTCTTAGATGTAAGGGTCAATACTCTTCACTAATAATATAGTGTACATTGTTTCTAACATGATATCTCCTTACTTTGAGAAGTAGGTATTCTCCTTCTCTTCCTTATCTTGTCTATTGGGTAGCCACGATAAAGAGGGGGGAATATATAGGGTCTTCCTTATACTATAGTTTACATTTTAAAACACGCTAAATCCTTGGAAGGTAACACACATAAGTTGCTAAATCCTAAAGAGACATGCATTTTTATTTTTTCTAAATCCTCGAAAGGTAACGCACATAAGTTGCTAAATCCTGAAGAGATATGCATTTTCAATTTCAAATATGCTAAATCCTCGGAAGGTAATGCACATAAGTTTCTAAATCCTGAAGAGACACACATTTTATATTCTATAGTAATAGAAGAATGTGGATCTATGGGTTTTCCAAAAGCTGTCAGAAGACACATTACAAATACAAAGCACAGTTTATGGGTGAACTATCAGGTTTGGCTACCTGTTGGGCTCTCCCTCCTTGGTGATTCACAGTAAGATGGGCATCTTATTGGGCGAGGTAATCACTCTCTCTTTTCTCTCTTTTGCTTTCATGCTAGTAGGATTGTATCATGAATCTATGCTATTTATGGTGTTTCTCTTGTCTTTCTTATGTAGTCATTTATGCTTTTATGATATATTTCCAAATACGATAATAGTATAGGAAGCATTTCTTAACAAGGTTTCCTTTGCTAGTTGATTTGGGTTTGTTTTTGTACTAACCCCTCTTTTTGTGTCTATTAGTGTTGTCTTTATTTTCTCTTTGTTTTCGTGCCTTTGTGCGTGTATGTTGAGATAGAATCCCTGGCCTGGGGGCTCATGTCCTTGACTAAGTGATGTTATACCTCATTGCGATCCACTAGAGTCTTTCTTCTAACTTTACTGGGAGTATGTTTGATTTCCATACTCCTGCTAAAGTGGGGGCTTAATGTATCATCTTAAAATGGAATTACTTCCATGTTAAGATTTTTTAGCCCTCCTTAGGGGATGTTTTGGGACATCATCATGTTTTCCTCTCATTTTTGCCCCTTTTCCACCTTTTTTGTCCTTTTAGGACCCTAATTGGGCCTCTCTGGGTACTGTTTTCCCCACCTGGCATATTTTCCAGGGGTATTGACCCCCTGGGTCAAGGTTGAACTCGACCTTGACCTTGACCCAGGTTCCCCTTTGTTAGATTCGCTGAACTGCAAATCTTCCCAAGAAACCTGCATGCAAAGTTGTTACAAAGAAGAGGAAGCAGACAGAAGATAGAAGGATTCAGAAAGCTATGGCGGCCGATAGGCCAGAGACTGAAAAAGCATGTTGCAAGAAATAATCTTCTATTAAAAACAATAATGAAATTACAATCTCCTTATCGAAATACAAAGAGGTGATTCCTTATAAAGAAATCACAAAACCCTAAAAGGGAAACTAACAGAAATAGAAACTGCCTAAGGTTAGCTGAAGCAAACTAGAGTGAATAGGGAAGTTACTAATTAGATCATAATGATTTAAATTAGTAACCCTGATAGACTATTACTCTAACACCCCCCTTAAGATAAGCTTAGGGAGAAGCCAAACCTAGGAAACTACTGCAGAAAGCGGGAAAGAAGGGTCCCGGAAACTAGGCCTGATCAGGTACCCAAAACATAAAGCAAAAGATGTCCCAGAGAAAGGAACAAGAATAGAGCTAGAAGCACCTCCGAAGCATGTCTGAAAACTCTGTCAGAAGATACTGC
>MU224543.1:2243644-2254185 GCA_018584345.1 Thuja plicata | reverse complement strand
TTTGGGCCCAAAGTGCCTCCAAAAATAGAGACCCCCCAGAATCACTAAGAGAAGCCAAAAAAGCTTCTGAAACCCTCTGTGCTTCAACAGAGACCGAACAGCTGACCGCAGGAAAGCTCTGATACCAAGTTAGATTCGTTGAACTGCAAATCTTCCCAAGAAACCTGCATGCAAAGCTGTTACAAAGAAGAGGAAGCAGACAGAAGATAGAAGGATTCAGAAAGCTATGGCGGCCGATAGGCCAGAGACTGAAAAAGCATGTTGCAAGAAATAATCTTCTATTAACAACAATAATGAAATTACAATCTCCTTATCGAAATACAAAGAGGTGATTCCTTATAAAGAAATCACGAAACCCTAAAAGGGAAACTAACAGAAATAGAAACTGCCTAAGGTTAGCTGAAGCAAACTAGAGTGAATAGGGAAGTTACTAATTAGATCATAATGATTTAAATTAGTAACCCCGATAGACTATTACTCTAACACCCTTTTCCATTGGAAATTTTGCCGGCTGCTGGGGGAAACTCAAAAGTTTATTTTCCCACTTCCAGGTTGGCTGTTTTGGGCTCCGAAGTAGCGACTCTTAAAAGATACTTAATATACGTCCACTTCTAGGGGTATAGGCCTAATTGGAATTTAATTATCCTATGTTGACCTCTCTAGAAGTTTTTTCCCTAGACTTGTATATAAGGAAGCCTTCTCCTCTCATTTTCTCTAAGAAGCAATTTCATCGACACATATATCATCTACGCATAACCTATCAAAGCGGTCGTCTACTTTCAATCATCCATTGTTCTATATTCTTCTCAAGCATTCAAGTTCTCTATTAAAGATCAAGGATTCAAGCTTTCACACCTTTGAAGGGGTTTGGTTCAAGCATTTAAGTTTCAAGATTCAAAACCTAGATCTATCCATCATGGTGGTGTGATCTTCCTTCAAGATCCTTTGTGCATCCTCAAGATTTATTCATTCTTCCTTCAAGGTGGATTCCAAGCATACAATCATGGAGGTTTTGATTTACATTTATGGTTTTTAATTTTGAGTCTAAGCTTTCATATTAACATAATTTTTTGCATTTGAAATACAATTACATATCTATTTATCATAGCTTCATTGTTAGATCTAATTATACTACTTGCTAGCATTCTCCATTTCAATTTTGATTTCAAGGTTAATTCCTAAATCAGGGTGTGACTAAAGAAAACCCCTCCCCCAACAAAAAAAAGCCATTTTTCTTGTAGGTAAAGGTATAGAACAATGAATTACAGAGTAGATTTGGATACCCTTTTCAGAAAACTTTCGGGATCCACAAACATAATTTTTGTCAGAGTAGTGTAGGTCAAGTTTGACATAAAAGGGTCAAGGTCGACCTATATTTGGGTCAAGGTTGACCTTGCTCAGAAAAGAAAAATATTTTTGGCTTTTCTCCATCTCTTTGTTTCTGTTCCAGATCTGGTTGCCAAATTTTTAGAAACTCAGTATAGACACCCAAAAATAGGTATTTCCAGATCTTCTATGTTATGAGACCTATGTATTTCATTTCATCATTCTTTACAAACATTTCTAGATTTACATTCCCTATCATTATAATTAAATGTATGCGGTTAATAGTAGCATAGGGTCTCTTTTATGTGCAAACCCCCATTGTTCTAAACCCTATTTATATTTTCCCTTATACAGGTACATACAATTCTCTTTTCTTGGTATTCTTGGTTATCCTAATACAATTACAAATGAACTTAGAGATAAACTTCCTAAATTTTCTGGAAATAACGTCATCACTTGTGAAGACCATTTAAATAAGTTTACTAATATGATGGATGACTATGAAATTATACATGATTATGTAATGATGAAACTTTTTGTTCAGTCACTGGTTGAGGATGCTAGGGATTGGTTTAGAGGATTACCTCATGATTTTGTGGGATCTATGGATGAACTAAAAAATTGTTTTAAGGAGAAATATGGGGACAAGACTAATGAAGGATTCATGCTGGATGAATTCAACAATATCAAGAAAAATCAAAATGAAGATGTTGTTGAGTTCAATATAGGATTCCAAAGGGTCATACATAAGCTTTTCCAAGCAATGAGGCTTGATGATAAGGTATTTATTGAAACCTATTTAAATGATTTTGATGCTAAGATGGGATATCTTCTTAGAGAAAAGAATCCTAGAAACATTAGAGAAGATTATAAGATAATTGCTAACATTTAGACAAATACAAGAGTATCAGAAAAAGTAAGTAGAAGGGAAGAATGGAATCCTACTAGATTCAATGAGAAAGAATTAGATAAACCTTCTAATGTGAAACCTAAGGAGGAGGATAGTCTGAAGAATATTTTAAATGCCCTAAAAGATTTGAAGCCTGGAGAAAATAAGAATAATTGGGCTCCCAATAATGATAAGCCATCCTTTAGTAATTTTAATTGGCAGCCAAGGATGTAGAATCACCCATATACCACCCAGTGGAAGGATGGGAAGCCTATTCTCCCACAAAAGAAAGATAATCCCAATGATAAGACCGATGATCCTTTGCAAAGAAACTTTGTTAACATATGTGATGATGTTTCATGATGTATAGCTTGTAAATCCCCACACAATCTTGATTATTGTGTTGTTGCCTTGAATGTATCTATAAATGAGGAACAAGGAGAAGAGGAATATAACCTATATGATGAAAGTGGTTGTGCTATGAATTTTTCACACCTATAGGGTGAATAAGATTCTGATGAGGAGACTGAAAACCATGATGTGTCTAGCTCACAAAGAAGAAGAGAAGTATATCATCAGCAGGTTCCCTCAAACGAAGAAGAAAACAAAATTGATGATATAATGTGTAATGTTTAAAGGGGTAAGGAACCCATTATGTTAAGAAGACCTTCTAATGAAGAGATATCACAAATCATTACTGACATGGTTACTCAAGCAAGGAGTAATTGTAATATGATAAATAGAATAGTTGGTAGTGCAGATGGAAACCAACTAGTATTTTCATCAAGGAAACCACAACAGACACTAAGAAACCACAAGAAAAGGGAAATTTTGCTGAGGGTGTCAAAAGGATAAAGGTTAGGAAAGAAGATAAGTCTAATGGTCCAAATATTGTGTATAAGATAAAAGAAAAGATGTCATAAATAAGTGTTCCCCCTCTTCAAAAGTATAATAAGCAACCAAAGAGAAATGAGCCAAGCTTGGCCACTCAAGTTGAGGATGGAAATGTTATTATTGTGAAAGAAGATTTCTCTGATATAAAATACACCCATGTTGATATGGGGCAACTGTTGTCGCAAATTATTTTTAAGGTTCCATTGTTAGAAATGATGAGAATTGAGGAACATAAAGAAAAATCCCTAACATGGGAAAATAGTGTTTCTTCCACAAAGATTCAGTAACCAGAAGGAAATGAGAAAATGGTAAATCTAGAAGATAAATCTGAAAGTAAGGGGAAAGAGTCAGAAGAAATCATTTCAAAGATCCCTCAGATTTACTTTAATACTAATAATGTGAATACTCCCTTAGGAGTTGTGGATCTTTTTTTCTTGACTTTCATTATAAATGGTAAGATACTAAAAAATTGCATGATAGATTCTGGAAAATCTAACACTATTATTCCTGCAGAGGTAATGAATTCTATGGGATTGCAATTTGATACTCCCCATGGAAGTGTTGTTAATCAAGATTGCACCTATAATTGGATGCAGAATCTAGAAATCTTGTTGGAACATGGAAACATTTTACTTGGTGGATGAGACAATGAATCTTCAGGTTCTAGACCGGTTCCTGTTAAATTCAGGATATCACCTAATGTTTACTTTTATGGTTTTGGGAAAAGGGAGAGAGATAACTGAAAATGAAAACTGACTAATAAAGGTGATACACCAAAATAGATTCAGATTTATCATAATTGCAAGACTGTACTTAGAAAACACACATTACTAAGTTCTGCAAATGATTTCACTTCTCAACACCTAAGATGGTTTACAATTCACTATTAGGGTTTGATGCCACTAATGGTAGGAATTCAACCAGCAAATAGGTAACTTCTGCAAAAGGTTAATTCTTTATAACCTAGAATAGGAATTTGAATCAATTCACTAATCTATGCTCGAAAGGGATAAACACTAAAATGTAGAAAACTTGAAAGGAATAATGGCAGAACTCAGCAAAATATGTGAATAAAGGCCAGCTCTATTATCTTCAAAAACTGCAAAATGGTTACAAAAAATAAGGAAAAAGTGAAAAGGAAACATATGTTCACTAATACCTCCAAAATCCCCAAATTCTGAACCCTTCTAAATGAAAAATAAGTTTCGTTATATATCCTCCAAGGCTAATTCCGAATATGAGATCACCCCCTTAAAAATGCTTCTAAACAGAAAGGTATCCCCAAATTTTTAGCCTCAAATGGTTTCCCTAAGATATGGCCTCTAACAAGCCCTTATGATTTTAAAATCCCTAATTTTAAGGCATAATTCATGCCTGAAATCTAGCCCTATCACCATGTAGTGCCCTAAATATTGGCTTTAATAAAGGATATAAATCCTTTTTACATTGTTTTAACCAATATTTATTTTATTTAATTTTGAATAAAATTCAAAATATCAAACCTACACTATCTAACTTAAAGAAATTAATTCCTAAGTCTAAGAAGAACTAAGTGGAAGAGGGTTGACATGACCACTCTTCCCACTTGCTACAATATGTGAAAATAAAGTAGTGAGGTGGCACTTGTTTGAAATCCTGAGGCCTACAAGATTGGGACATATGCCTTAATGGCATTCAATGTTGTAGCAGTGCGGACTCCAAAAAACTCAAAGGCATCTATCATTCCTCGAGACTGGTGTTATTGTTTACTTCTTAGAGAAGAATCAGGAAGAGTTGAAACCCTAGCTTGACACTGGAAAAATTCTCAATGAAGCTCAGTTTACTATTAATGATACTCTTTGTCTTTGATGATCTTCATTCTGGCAGGAGATTTGAACTAAGAACTAAATTTTGTAGAACTCGGGTTTATTTCAGTTGATCTAGAGTTTCATTTTGTCATCCTTAGCATACGACTGTTGCTTCAACATGAAACTAGAAAATCGGATTTTGTATATGCATTTTTACACTAAATTTTTAAACCATGAATAATGATGCTTTGCATTTTGTTTAGGTAGCTTTGGCTTCCTGCATGTATCCAACACTTTAAGTGTAACAAAACTCAAGTTTATTGAGTGCTCATGATACTTTGAGTTGTCAGCTTTAAGACAGAGAGCTTGAGTTCTTCCCACCATGAGCTCTAGTTTGAAAGGGAGTCTTCCAACCATTTTATGTATAACCTCAAGCTCCCTCCACCATTGTATCTATTTTCTTTTTTACATACCATAATAATGGTGCTGCATGTATCTTGCTTGAACTTGAACCCTAGCAGTTGAACTCAGGCTAGACAGAACTCGGCCTCCATGCATGTTTCTATTGAACTTGGCCCGTAACTCAACGATAAGTTGCCCTTCCTTTTTATTTACTTACTCTATTTTTTCCCCTATTTAACATGCTGTTGTAAATCAAATTTTTTTTTTTGTATTTCATAGTTTTCTCAAATACTTGAATTTACTCCAATAGTTGTTTATCGAGTTATCTTCTTACTATGTGCTGGGAAGATGACAAAGTTATATTTTATCTCACATTTTGACATGATGTTTGCAGCCCTAAGGGACTGTTGAGATGTGATCTTATTCAAGTCCATTTGTAGATCATCTTCTTTTCTATGTGTCTCTTCCTGCATTTTCTCCTTCATAATCTTGATCTATAGTTCAACAGAGGCTCTTTTTTCTTGTTCCGTTTTCAATTGCCGGTTTTGCTCCTCTTGTGATTTCTGTAATTCTTCTTGGTGCATAATCTGCAGGTCTTTAAATTTGATTTTTTGCATCTCTCATGAGCTTTTCATGTTTCTCTTTTAGATATTTCTCAAGCCGTTGCTTTTTTTTTTCTTATCTCCTTCTCATATTGCTCATGAATAAACTTCTTTCCATTGTCATGTTCCTTCATTAGTTGTTTTACTAATGAGTCATGTTCTCCTTTTACTTTATGTAAACAATGGGAAGCATTAGCTTGTATTTTCACAACTCTTTGCTTCATATTTTTCTTTGGCACATCAAGCATTGCATCTACCTTCAATTTATTCTACTTTCATGGACAAATGTTGTAAAGCCTTTGTAAATTGATTATATATCATCTTCATGGAAGACGTCTTTGAGTCCAACCCTCTCCAAAGTTTTTCATCTTCTTTCATGCATGTTGTCTCTTTTCCCATGATTTCTTGCTAGATTGTTGTCATAAGTTGTCTATTGTATCTTTAAAAGATGAGATCTATGCATGATGTATGGTGTTCATGTTATCAACTCCAATGGATGTCTGCATCTATGTTCAATGTTTTCCTCCCCTGTTAGAACCATGATTACCTTACCCACTGTTTGTGAAGGTTGTGCTTGCTGTACTTGAGCTTCTTTTCTTATGCTTGTGGTGAAGAAGATTACCCATGGGTTTCAAGCACAGGCTCGTGACTTCCATGAGAAAAACTAAGAAATAGAGATCGAGCATTAGATACGCATATTTTATTTTCATATGTATAGTCCTGTTAGATATATTCATATACCCTTTTGATTCTATATTGTCATTCAAACATGAATTACAACATCAATAATAGCATTTTCATATATGTACCTGTACAACATAGTCATGTGAATATGCAAAACAATACTGTTGTTATCTTCCATTCTTGCACAAAACATTTCATTTGAACTCATTTAAATATGTACTTGGCAGCAATAGATAATAACATTGTTACTAGACCTACCATCATTGCTTATGCTTTTGACTGAATACGCAAAATAGCATCATTGTTTACCTTTCAGTCTGGCATATTTTTATAGTATTTGAACATACCTCCAACAACATTTATTACCTTCATTCTTGCATATGCACTCTGTTATTTGAACATTATTCTATATTATGCATATTTACAGATGAATATATCATTGTTGCCTCCACCTTTTACAAATGTTCATTTAATTTGCAAGCTGCTCCCTGTTGGCTGTAACACTTCTCAATTAGGAACATTTATCTTTATTGCATCATTATTTTCATATGCATCTCTTAACATTGTATTGCCATTCTATTTTTAATTTGGAGCATCCATCTTTTGATTTTTCAGCATCTTTTATAACAGCATGTCAGCTTTGCATATTTTCTTCAACATTGTTGAATTGTAACAATATTTATACACTTTGTAATAATTGTTGTGTATTGTATTTCTCTTCTTTCTGCATATCATACTTTAGAGTTTGTGGACATCTATCACTTGCACACACCACCAAGTCCCCATGTTAGGTTAATTGATTCAATTAGCTAATCCATATTTGTATGTAAATGTCATGTGGGATGACATTTATGTATGAATGTGGGTTTGCTAGTTGGATTCATTGACTTGAAATGTGGATGCTCTGCTTTCCTAAATAGCAATTCCTTCCTAATGTAGGATAAAAACTATATGTAGTAAAAGGTCTCATAAAATTATGTCCCTTTGATACTTTATTTAGTTAATGCAGATGTATATTCAGTTATTGCATTGATGTTACCTGATTGATATGCAGTTCTGAAAGTGTGATTGCAGCATGTTGTTTTTAGGGATTTATGCATTGTTTAGATCCAACTTGGATCTAACTACACTCTTTCCCTATGATTGTAGGAAAAAACCATTAGAATACTTTAGGATGAAAATGAGATAGAAGTCATGAAGATCCAGATGACCGGTTATCAGAATGAAAAAGACCTCTCCAAGGAAATGCTTATATCCTTTAATCCTCTAATGCTCTTTTATTACTTTCAGCATTGTACATATTCTATATGTTTACAATTGAAAGGTGTAACCTATGAAGGAATACTTGTTTATTACATTCACTTTGAATTTTCAATGTAATGATCAATTTATGAATTTGAAAGGTTTGAATCTAATCAATACTTTGAACATTATCAGTGTTAACATGAATGTAAGAACAATGTATTGTGTCTTCCATATCTGAATAATAGTTTTGAACAGATGTACCATTATGAAATCCTTCTGCTGTGTATAGTTGTTATGTTGCATGTGTACTTTGTCTTCTGAATTTAAGAAAATTCTACACTTAGGACATCAACTTATCAAATCCATAATTCAATGTAAAACAATTATCAATTTAGTGTGTAACTAAAATGATAATAGGAAGATGTCAGGCAATGGATTCTAGAGAAGTACTTGTCATTGGTACTATTAAAGCTTTGCCTTATAGGATGGCTGCATATCCTGACAAAATACTGACAATGAGTATCTTAGTTGTTGATATCCCTACTCAATAATATGTAATGTTATTATCTAGGAAGTGGATGCTTCAATGGGATGAAGTATTCAATGTGATTTATCCTTTTCAAATTTCAATATTGCTGGTGAAAATGTTAAATTTGTTAGGAATAATAGTCCACCAACACAAATGAGAGGGGGCTGAATAAGTTGTGAGATAGATTATTAAACATTAAGCTCTATAATAAAAAATTTAACCCATATGATAAAATAGTAAAGGCCAACACAATAAAACAATCCTTTGTTGTCAAGGAAACCATCTTAAAGGTAAAACCCTGGTGGGAATTAGCACCCACAAATAATGTATTGAGAGTATAGTATTTTTGTTAAAATATTTATCCTTGTTAGGAGCTTATTGATGCATTATAGTACACAATCCTTGTTAAAGGACAAAACCTATTAGGAGTGAAGAGTAACAGTGGGCTCATGACCCAGGCACACTTCCTAAAGAAGGTTAAATCCACCCTCAGGACTTACAGTCTGAAATACAAGTGTATATAGGAAATATACAATCCAATGAACTGTCTGATAGCAACTATATTTTCTTGATCAGTTCCAATGAAGTAGCATAATCACATCCTCTACTCTACATCCAATAGACAAAAAATCTCACAACTTCCACACTTCGTTGTCTCTCTCTCAATCACATACTTTTTTCTTTTCAAAAAGATCTCTCATATATACCCTATTATAATAATTAATTAGGTCGACCAATTAGGCTTTCCCAATATACAAATAATTACTTAACCTCTTTCTAAGATACACATGGTACCTATAACAAGTAAATATCAATTACAATTCATAAAATATAATCCAAGATCCACAATCCATGCTCGCAATCCATAATACATACTATATCTCTGAAGTCGGCCACAAATAGGTCTTCTCCAGAATACACGCCAAAACTGACGTCACCAAGATTTCTACAACTTATGAATAATAAAAAACATTCCTTAACATGTCTTATGCCATCCCTTAATCTCACATAACCTGAATCCACATCATTCATAAGTTATACTCAAAACATAGAGACTAATTCTGTCAAAGATCACTACCACTGTACAGTACCCAGTCTTCACTAAAACATACGTAACTCATCTAATAGAAAATATTAAGCCGTGAAACCTTAGAAATAAGATCACCACACATCATTGTACACATCATCATCTTCTCTCATTTTGAATCAACCGTACAGTACCCGTACACCTATATCAGTTATCAAGCAATAGTAATAACCTGTCTGTTCTGCCTCCATAGAAAGATATGTTGACATCAGTGACAAAACATGAATTATAACAACATGAGTAACAACCAATTCCAACAATATCCCCCTTTGGCATTAATGGAAACATATGGGAAAATCCATCAACCCAAAAGTACTCTGATCTCAACACAATCTTTTCAATATCCTCAACACATCTCTCCCTAAACAGTAGGAATTTTCTCATAGAATCTGTTGGTTGTATTTCGTGTTTTGCCCTGTTCCTTGTCTTGTTCTCTGAAAGTTTGCAGGTTTTCATGCCTATTCCATGTCAAAATCTTGATAAATCCTGCAAAATCATAAACCCTAAGGCCTAATGTTGAATGATGCATCTTAAAAGCCCTCAGCCATGTCTTATATTCCTTCATTACCTTTTCAAGTTACTTAAGGCATGTGCTATTTAACAAGTTAAGTCAGGTCGCTTGATCGCTGTACCAAGAATGAATATGCCAAATGATCTCCCGACTTCGCTTTTGCCTTATGTCACTTAGTCTCATGACAAAACCGAATATTCCATTTATCTTACGAGACTTGGCAATTTCTCTTCAGTCGGGTTGTCGCTTGATTCTGTGTTATAAGCTTTCAAAAGGACCCGGGACCCACCCTCAGTCGGGTGATCGCATGATGTTAAGGCAAGTCAACAAAATGTCCTCCAACCTTGCGCCTTTCTTCATGTCACATGATCGCTTGATCCACCCAGTCAAATAGTTAAGGTTTCACTTCAGTCGCATGGTCTCGTGATATTTGGCAGTTAAGAGAAAACAGCCACGATTATGCGACTAACAGTTTCCGGTTAAATGATTTCCCTCAGTCGGGATGTCGCCAGATCAGAAGGATTGCTCAGATTCTCAGAATGTATTAAATGGACGAAGTAAAAAATGACATCTGTCAGATAGCTA
>MU224543.1:2230986-2243544 GCA_018584345.1 Thuja plicata | reverse complement strand
CACATTAACAAATACTGTGTTATCAGTCATTTTATAAGGTAAAACCTGCCTGAGCATCTGTGGAGCTCAAAAACGAAGAAGGATGTTGTTTAATCCTTAGCAATTAGGCTTTTCTTGTCTCTGAACTTTGAAACAGGTTTTAGAGGTAACAAGATTCATATAGATATTTCAAGCAGTATAGTTCATGCAAGAAAAATCCCTAACAGAATCTCTCCCCCTTTGAAAATAATGGGAAAGGGTTCGATAACTCTTCTTCTTTCTTCTGCAAGTTGTAGCTTTTTCAAATATTCATGACTTTAATAACCAGGTGCAAAATCACCCAAATATGTTTTATAATGTTCCCATGATCACTCCCCCTGAGGATTAGATCCATACATCAAGTCCAGAAAATGATATAGCTCTAAAATCCACTGGAATGATGCATTCTTTCATCAATTTAGTTCTCTCAAGGAGGGGCTTTCACCCCAAGCATACCTCTGAGATACTCAAAGGCATCCTTTGGAATTTTTTTGTAAATATATCTACTATCTGTTCCTTTGTGCTGATATTCTCCAATCTGATCTCCTTCTCTACTAAATTGTCTCTCAAGAAATGATATTTGATGGAAATATGTTTAGTCTTTAAATGCATTACTCAATTCTTCAACATGTTCATTGTGCTAGTTTTATCACAATGGATAAACACTGGCTCTTCAAAAATTATTCCAATGTCCTTCAGCATTTACTTCATCCAAACAGTTTGTGTACAATTTTTAGTAGCAACAATATAATCAAATTTAGAAGTAGATTGAGCTATACAATCCTTCTTTGTACTTAACCCTGAAACCAACCTTTTTCCAGGAAAAAATGCTCCTCCACTTGTACTCTTTCTATCATCCACACTACCTTCCTAATCAACATCAGTATATGCATGTAAGATAAAATCATCATATTTTTCATACTATAACCCATACTTTATTGTTCCTTTCAAGTATCTAAAAATTCTTTTCATAGCAGCAAGGTTTGTCTCTTTAGGATCCGCTTGATAGCTTGCCAGAATTCCAACTGCATTAACAATACCTAGTCTGGTGTGAGTTAGATATTGCAGACCTCCAATCATTGATATGTACTTTTTCTGAAAAACACTCTGAGTTTCATCATTACTAGTAAGTTTTTAACCAGTCACCATGGGTGTCCCAATAGTTTTACAATCTTCCATTCCAATTTTATTCAACATTTCCTTAAGATACTTGGTCTAAGAAATGAAAATACCACTCTTATTCTGATTAATTTGCAATCCAAGTAAAAATTTCATCTCACCAATAATTGACGTTTCAAATTCATTTTCCATCTCTTTAGAGAATCTTTTACTCATTTCATCATTTTCTTCCAATAACATAGTTCTAGTAGCATCTTATATTGTTTATTTTCTTCGCTCTTCTATCCCATTCTATTGTGGTGTCCTAGGAGTGGATGTCTATCTGTATATTCCATATTCTTTGCAGTAGGTATTGAACAAATCTAAAGTAAACTCACCACCTCTATCTGATCTCAAACATTTTATCTTTAAGCCTGATTCGTTCTCAACTTTTTCTTTGAATATTTTGAATTTGTCAAATGCCTCTGATTTCCCTCTTAGATATGTAACCCACATCATCCTTGAAAAATCATCAAAAAAAAGTATAAAGTACCTTTCACCGTAGTAAGATCTTATTCTTGTAGGACCACACATATCTGTATGCACTAGATCCAACTTCCCTTTCACTGACTAAGATTTTCTTTTAAATCTGCTTCTAGTCTGCTTCCCCATTACACATTCTCTACACATGGTGTTAGATGGTTTCACAATATTTGGTAGGTCTCTAATTTCATTAGTCGTACTTCCCTTCACAATATTATCAAAGTTAACATGACAAAATCTTCTATGCCATAACCAACTATTATCTACCTTCGCAACAAAACAAGAAGCCTCAAATGTATTTAATTCAAATACATTACTAGATGTGATCAAGTCTCCTGAATTACCTCTGGATTTAGTACTAGATGTGATCAAGTCTCCTAACTTACTTCTGATAGAACATTTCCCATCAATGAATTTCAATTGATAACCTTTGTCCACTAGTTTTCCAACACTCAAAAAATTATGCTTAAGTCCATCAATAAGTAATACATTGTCAATATTGGTCTTTACATCAAAAGATATAGATCCAAATCCAATGATAAGCTAAGGAGTATTGTCACCAAATCTCACAACACCACCATTATACTTATTCAGGTTAACAATTTTTTATTTTTTTTATTGTTTATCTCTAGTCATATGGTGTGAACAACCACTGTCTTTGATGCATTCAGATTTCTTTTCAACATGAGATACTAAGGCTCTTTCTTCATGTATAGGTTTATCATCCTTGATAGAAATAAATCCAATCTCATCATGATCAATAGCATCATCATCAAAAACAACTTAACTAGCATAATAACATTCCTTATACTTTGAATACTTCAGTTTATAAAACTTAGATTTATGCTTTGGAACCCTTGTAGGAAATCTAGATGCAAAATGACCTATCTTAGTGCACAAATTTTTTTTCAAAGATAACTTTCATTCAAACTTACCCTTACCTCTCTTTTCTCTTCTGGCGATCAGGGCCACAATTTCATCTAGCTTTCTTTCTTCTTCCTGTATCTATTCACATTCATCAACATATTCACCAAGCTCTTCTCTCAAGTCGCTACTGCTGGTGCTCGCAATTCCTGATAAATTATTTTTATTTTTACACACAGTCGCCTTGAATTCTATCTCAACTTTAGGTACTGAATCTCCTAGCTCTATGACCTCAAAGGTAGTTAGTTTTCCAGTCAACATCTCTCTCTTGAAATTTACTGTCAAAGGTATGATCTCTTCTATAGCTTGCACTTTGGTTTTGTATACAGGTGTCAGGGATCTAAGAATTTTTGCAATCACTTCTTCCTCACTGTAAGTGCCTCCAGAGTTCCTGATGCTAATAAAAAATTCAATAACTTTCTGTGCATATACTCTAATATTATCATCATCTCTCATTTTTAACGTGTCCATCTTTGTCTTCCAATTATGTAACTTTTCCTTCTTTGTAAACTTGTTTCCTTCATATAGTGCTTCCAATCTTGTCCAAATTTCATGTACAGAATCTAAATCTTTTACCTCTGTGAATTCACCTTCAGAAAGCACACTAATTAATGCTTCTTTTGCAACCATGTTGCATGAGAGTATATTATTTTCTTCATCAGTAGACTTATCTAGTTCATCCTCAACATTCATTTGTACATTCTTCTTTGTTATCATCTAGTAGTCGATTCCCAAGCATAGAAAATGTGTTCTCATCTCATTCTTTAAAATGTCAGTTTTTAGGATCAAACTTTGAACTATCCTTCCTATAGAATTCCATCTTTAGGATCACCTCAAGGTGTTAAAATTTCTCTCTAAGGAATAGTAGCTCTGATACCAATTGTTAGGAATAAAACTCCACCACCACAACTGAGAAGGGGGGTTAATCAGTTGTGAGATAGATTATTAAACATTAAGATTTATAATCAAAACTTTAATCCAAATGATAACAGAGTAAATTCCAACACAATAACACAAGCCTTTGTTGTCAAGGAAACCCTGTTAAAGGGAAAACCCTGGTGGGAATTAGCACCCACAAATAATGTATTGAGAGTATAGTATCCATGTTAAAACATTTAGCCCTTTTAGGAGCTTATTTATGCATTACAGTATACAGTCCCTATTAAAGAACAAACTCTGTTTGGATTCAAGAATAACAGTGGGCTCACTACCCAGGTACACTACCTAAATAAGGTTAAATCCACCCTCAGGACTTACAGCCTGAAATACAAGTGTATATAGGAAATATACAATCTAGTGAACTGCCTCATAGAAAATGTCTTTTCTTGATCAATTCCAATGAAGAACCATAATCACATCCTCTCCTCTACATCCAGCATAGAAACAAGCTTGCAGCTTCCACACTTCATTGTCTCTCTCTCAATCACATACCTTTTTGCTTTTCAAAAAGAGCTCTCATATATACCCTATTGCAATAATTAATTAGGTCAGCCAATTAGGCATTCCCAATATACAAATAATTACTTAACCTCTTTCTAAGATAAACATGATACCTATAACAAGTAAACATTAATTACAATTAGTTAAATATAATCCAAGATCCGTAATCCACGCATACAGTCCATAATATATGCTATATCTCTAAAGTCGACAACAAATAGGTCTTTTCCAGAACACACGCCACAACTGATGTCACCAAGAGTTCTACAGCTTGCAAAGAATAAAAAACATTCCTTAACATGTCTTCTACCATCCCTTAATCCTGCATAACCTAAATCCACATCACTCGTAAGTTATACTCAAAACAAAAAGACTAAATCTGTCAAAGATCACTTTCATCGTCTAGCACCTAGTCTTCACTAAAACATCTATAATTCATCTAATAGACAATATTAAGCCATGATACCTTAGAAATAAGATCACCACACATCCTTTTACACATCATCATCTTTGCTCATTCTGAATCAATCGTACAGTACCCATACACCTCTATTAGTCATCAAGCAATTGTAATAACCAGTCTGTTCTCCCTCCATAAAAACATATGTTGACATCAGTGGTAAAACATGAATTCCAACAACATCAGCAGGAACCAATTCCAACAAAAGTGTCCCGGGAAATTAGGACTCCCCACATGATTGAGGAAAAGGAAAATGATAGTATGAATTTTTTCTTGAACACTGATATTGGGTCTTTCCAAGTGCAAGATAGGAAGGTTGAAGGAGAAGTTCAACATGTAATTTTATCTGAGGACAATTCCTTACTAAACTACCTATTATTTTTGGTCTCTGTAATGTCTATCCAAAAATAATATTCTTCATAACTCTCACACGACATTCTTCCATTGTGATTGTAGCTCTGCTACCTTTGGGTAATGATGACATGTCATTTTGATATAATATCTCATGTATTATAATATGATCATACTAACCCCAGAGTTAGTAGATACCTTTCATGCTCTCTTTTGTCATGTATTCATTTCCCTTGATGTGTCCTTTCTTGAGAGAATCTAACAGTTGAAACATTTCTTGTGGTTGCATGTATACTTTATTAAATCCATTTCTCTTGTTAAGGCATTTGCAATCACTTTAATGTGGGGGCATACACTCTGCTCCATGTTTCACATTTTGCACAAACTTACATAATGATTTTATGCAATCTCTCTTGCAGATCCCTTAATAGAAACAAATTTTTCCTTAAGGACTGATCCCCCTTTCTTTGATCCCTAAGGAGGCAATGTTTTCCTTATGCCTAATCATTTTTCTTGATCCCTTAATGGAGACAATCCTTTCCTTAAGGACTGATAATTTTTGATGGGTTGAATAACATAACACAGCTTGCTAGACCTTCAATGCCATCTTTTTCAATGTTTTCCTTTTGTGTGGTCCATCGTAAGACAATATCTTACAACGCTAGTGATCACACTTTTATCTCTCTTTTGAGTGTTGCCTCTCTTATCACTACAATAAATCCCTGTCATTAGCACCTAAAATAGCACCAAATTTTAGTGTTTTTTTTTTTCTAAAAATGAGCATTTAGGTTCAAGAAAAAGTTAGCACCCAACTACCTTGAGCCTTTGGTGTAGAGTTTTGCGCCATCTTCTGCACCCTATTTTGTGCTGAAAAATTTTGCTTCCTATCTTTCTTCTGGTATGGCATCCAAAATAGCTTATTTTTTCCTTCCAAATTGACGTCAAGTTTTTCTTCCATTATGACATCCTTTTTTGCCTCCATTTTGGCTTCCAATTTTACTTCTTATGTTGCTTCCAGGTTTACTTCCAATTTTTCTTTCAGGTTTGCTCTTGAATTTTCTTCCATTTGTAATTCCAATTTTTCTTTTGGGTTTTCTTCCAATTTTGCTTCTTTTTTTCTTTCATTTTTGCTTCCTAGATAACGCCAAGTTTTGCTTCCAATCTTGCTTCTGGTTTTCTTCTAGTTTTGGATTCTATTTTTGTTTCCTTTTTTGCTTCTAAAAATGCTTCTTTTTTTGCTTCCATTTATTAATTTAATTTATTTTATTTCAATTAATTTAGTCATATATTTAGTGATATTAGGGAATGATGGAATCGAACCGCTATCCTCCTACTTGTAAGTAGGTGCTCTTCCATTGAGCTAGTACCCTTTAAAGAACAAGAGTTATGTGTAGTTGGAGTCCCTACCTAATGTAAAAAAATAGTAGTTAGAACAATAAAAGAAGAAATATAAACTTCACCATACAAAAAACATAAAAAAAATGAAAACATAGTCTGTAGCATTAGTATTTCCTATATGCTCAAAAAATTTCTAGTGAAATGCAATTGTCAAGTAGTTTATGGCTTTTGACAGAGTTCTTACTTATTATACTTCGAAAAAAGAAATCTTATTAAAATTAGGGTGCTCTAACAAACGTGCAACAGTGATCAAATTAACATTATTGAAGCAAGAACAATATGCTTCATAGTAAGATATGATGTACACTTTTTCTTTGTAATGTGTGTACAATAAAAAAAGTCTATTTCTCATGTTAGATAGAAACATTGAGCTTGGTTGAATAAGATAATTACTTTAAAATATAAGAATAGATTGTTTAGAACTAAGCAATCACGACAAACCCATTTACATCATTGTATCAATTGACATGTGAGCATTACAACATTTAAATGAAAATAAAAATGTAGCATTGCTACTTTAAATATGAGAATCACAAGCTTTTTAATATGTAGGATATGTGCTAAATGTGAAGAGAACTATAAAAAAACAATAGTGAAATGAAAATTATCATTAAGAGGGAAAAAAGTTGAGTAAGGAAAACTAGATTATATTTACAACCATTTCAGATCCAAAAAATTAGCTTCATGTGTAGATAGAAAATGTTGAGAACTTAAGAAACTGAAGAGGTCATTTGATTGAGGGAAAAATAAAACTGTTGTTCAACTTCAAACATTAAGATTGAACAAACAACAAAGTATTGCAAAATAAAGCATCTCCATCCATAGCCAAACTCCAAGTCTATGATAAAAAATAAATAATAGACAATGAAAATAATATGCATGTACCTTGTGTTACGAGAAAAATATTCAAGATGTGTCCTAAAGGTAGAAAGTTTCTCCTTCAAAATATTTATTCATATTTTAGTGACATTATCTCCAAGTTGCTTGTATTGATCTTGTAGATTTGAAAATCATAAATGATTAGACATTAGAAATCAATGTTGATACAAAAAAATCAATTCTATTTGAAGACATGCAAAATAAATAATATGGTCATTGTATGTAATTAAAAACCCTTTGTACATGACATGTAAACAAATTAAAGATAGAAAAGAAATACAAAAGTGACAGCAACAACAACTATAACAAAGTTCTAATAGTTGTAGGAATAATCAGCTGCTAAAATTGAAACTAATAAGTTACTCTTTTATGCCTTGGATACAAGAACATGTCATAGATAGAGTTCAAATAGTGTAGGAGCAGTCACATAATAGAGTTTGAATGGTTGCAAGAATAGTCATAGAATCGAGTTTGAAGGAACAATAAGACATCTACAAAATACACAAGACAAAGCCCATAGATACAGGATCACAAGAAACAAATAAAATTATTTCCAAGGAGAAAAAAATGGTTTAAAACTCAAGAACAACAACATTTCAAGAAGCAATGCATCATAAATGAGCAGATTTAAAACACTAAAATGACCTCTTTGAAGAATAAGAAGATAATAAAAGAATATTAGAGTTCTTTGCCAATCAACAACAAGTTTTTGTAAAGGAAATAATTTAAAAAAAAATAAAGCATGAAAGGTCAATGAAAAAAGATAAGATTTAAATATTTGGACAATAAGTTTTGATGGAAAGAACAAGGAGTTTAAAAGAAAATTGGTCTTTCATTCATTAATGTCATGAAAAGACATCATATTCATTGAGAAAACAATGATTGCAATGCGATGAAATCAATTTTTATTCCAAAGGAACAACTATGAGAATCAATGATAAGGAACATCATTAATGGATGCATGTATTTATAAAAATAAAATTATTGCATGTGTAAATAATAACATAACTTTGTATGTGAGAAATTCTGGGCATGCAAGGAATGCCAAATCCCAATGGAAGAGAGAAAATTTCTGAAAAGAGCAGCGGGTCTTAATATTAATAATGAATTCATGGAGAATACACAAAGATAATTCAAAGTAATTATAATTTGTTTGTAGCTATGAATAAAAAATCAGAAAAAAATAGCATTTGTTGCTTTAAATAGAGCATTGTGTTATAGAAATGATCAAATGACAATGATTTTTAATGCTAAAAATGTGATATGAAACAAAAATTAAAGACCACCAAGCTCATTAATGCAATCACAATGGTGTGACATGAGTAGTAGAAGCTGTAGGAGCAATACACAGAGAGCCTAGAGATGTAGAATATCAACATGTACAGTGAAAGATAATTATCAAATACCATGCATATAAGAGACGGTCAAGTGAAAAGGGCATGTGAGTAGGAATGCAAAACCTTCAAGATAAAATCATCCTACATGATCAGAACACGTAGCTAAAAAAATACTAGTGCATTCTTTGTGGTAGGTTCTTTGGTCAACATGTTGGAATTGTTGTTGTTTGAGGTATAGACATTCATTTTTTATCATTGATGTCAACCTATGTTTCAGTTGGATGCATTAGAAGTTTCAGTAAGACTGGTTATTATAGGAACATACAATATTGGCAGATATATATGGACAGTATACAGTGTTTTAGTATATGTGAGAATGGAATTATGTCAAGGGATGAGTGTATACCTTATGTCTAAGGTCACTAGATCTTATATTGTTATTCATGAGTTATAGTTGTTTAGGTGAAGATTGGTTACAAATTAGTAATAGAAGATTATGACAGAGATGGTCTTTGAGTTTTTGGTATAATTTGGATGCAAGCATGGGTCATGGTATGCGAGCTTAATGAATGATAGAAGATACATGGGAGAACATTGTTTGTGATTCTTGGGTCATTGGATTCTTGATGATGTCAGCTGAGGCATGTGGACTAGAGAAGACCTATTTGGGGCCGACCATAGAGATTTAATGTGCTTAATGATTGACGAGCATGAATTATGGATCCTGGCATGTAACTGATGATTTGTATTTATTATTTACTTTTGTAAGGTACCATGTGTATATTAGCAAGGCTCTATGTAATTTTTTGTACATTGGGGAAGTCTTAACAAGTTGACCTAATTGCTTATTGTAACTTGTATAAAGGAAAGTATCATCTTGATGTGTAAGGGTATTGTTTGGATGTATTAGATGTTGTGAGAATGTGGATGCAAGTTTTTCTAGATGTAGAGAAATGATTATGTTTGTAATGCACTTCATTGGTTCTGTATAACAAAAGAAAGTTTCTATCATTTATTTCACTATTATAAGTATACTTTTATACTTCTCTTTGGATTGTGTGTCCAGAAGGTGGGTTTAACCTTCAGAAGGTGGATTTAACCTTCAATTTGAGCAGTGTGCTCAGGAAGTTAGCTCTGTTGGGTATAAGAACTAAGTAATGTACTGAGAGGGGGGTGAATTGGTACACTCACTAATTCAATTTCTAAAACTAATTCTAAACACCGATAATATACATAACTAAAAACTTATTCAATATGCATTAACAATTATTTCTGAACACAGCCATAACCATAAAACAATAAATGAAACCAAAACATCACAACCATAGAGACATGTGATAAAATGAATTTGGTATCATGGAAACCATTATAAGAGGGAAAAACCATGGTGGGGATGGTACCAAAAAAATTCACTACTGCACTATAGAAGGTGCCCTATGAAAGGCTTATAAAAATTCTTTTTGAAAGTTAAACATCTTGTTAAAGATTCCTAGTACACTATTAGATGTAAAATAAGACCTTTGAAATTCAACCTCATGTGAGGATTACAATCTAAAATCTAGAGATTCACCTTGTGAAAGGATTTAGAAAGAAAGAACATTATGAGTCTACCTTGTTAAAGGATTTAGCTTGCTACAATTGTTAGAGAAAAAAAAGTGATTGATCTGTAATAGCACTCCTTTCTTGGAAGATCCTTTAGGTTCTGTAGCTTCTAAATATTCCATATAATCTATAACTTAAACCTCTTCTTCAACTCTTTTCACAATCTCCTGTACCGGTTGCTGATTGATCTTGCAATAGTTCTTCCTTCACATTACTTTCTCTTCTCCTTCTCTAATCTTACTAACTCAATTCTTCAACTTTGTATCCATCTAAACGATAGTCATTTGTATGATTTCTTAGTACTTTTTCCACTTAATAAACACCATTGATTTTTCGGCTTAATCAACACCATTGATTTCAAACTTTCTTTTAGGTCACTTATTACTTTAGGTTCAATTTCTTATATAATATTGTAAATCATCGTTAATCTTAGGAAAAATCATCCATCCAATTAAACCAATATAATCTTGTCAATTTGAATAACATTCTCAACCAACTTCACCTCAAAATCTGTACCAATTTTTCATTTAGCAATCACATAAATAGTATTGCAAATTTTAATCTAGAATACTGATAAACCATTCAAATCATAATAAGACTTTGTCATTTTAAAAATTGGTTGATCCATGAATCTCTAAAATATCATCATACAACATCTTACAAAACCACCCCTCATAATACTTCGATTTCAATATACATTCTCCATATTTTTATCATATTGTTGTTGTGTACCTTAGTCAGTTAGGTGTTCCATTAGATTCTTTATTACTGGTTGTGGTCAATTGTAGGAGTAGATTATTTAGTATGTTTGACCATCAATGACACAATTTTATTAGACATGTATCAATTTTATTATCTTCGCCATTTAGGTGATCAATGCAAACAAGCTCATCATTTCATTCAACTCCTAACAGGGTTGAGAAGACTCCTAACATGGTTTTTCCTTTAACATGGACCTATAATGGATGTAATAATAATCTCCTAATAGGGCTAGATCTCATAACATGGATACAATATTTCTAGTGCATTATTTGTGGGTGCTAATTCCCACCGGGGTTTTTTCCTTAACATAGTTTTCCTCAACAGTAAATACTTGTGCTATGGTGATGTTCTGGAAGTGTTCAGATTTGCATTAAGTAATTGGTTTAAAGTTTAAAGTTTAAAAAATTGGCATACAACTCATTAACTCCTTTCCCCCTCTTAGTTGTATTATTTCTAACAATTCGTATCAAATCATGTGGTCCTCAAAGAGAAATTTTAACTACTTGAGGTGATTCTAAGATGGCTTACTATAGGAAGGAGAGTCCAAAATTTGATGCTAGAATTTTTGACAGATGGAAGAAAAAGATGAGAACTCATCTGATCTACTTGGGAATTGATTACTGGACAATTACAAAGAAGGATGAACCGATCAAGGCAGAATATGAATTAGGAAATTCTATTGAAGAAGAAAATAAATTATTTTCTTGTAATATGGTTGCAAGAGAAGCACTGATAAGTGCACTCTCTAAGGCATAAATTATAGAGGTTAAAGATCTTGATTTAGCTAACAAGATCTGGATAAGGCTAGAGGCTCTATATGAAAGAGATCAGTACACTAAGTAGGGAAAAATATAGAATTGGAAGGCTAAAATGGAGAATCTAAGGATGCAAGATGATGAGAATATAAGAGCATATGTACAGAGGGTTATAGAGGTTGTTACTAGAATCAAAAAATATACAGGCACATATACTAAAGATGAAGTGATCACAAATATTCTTAGATCCTTGACACCTTCCTAAAAGACTAAAGTGCAAGCAATAGAGGAGATCATACCACTGGCAAAAAATTTCAACAAATAATTCCTGATTGCTAAGTCAACTACCTTTGAGACTGCAGAGTTACAGATAATCAACAAAAGATTTAATATCACTGATATATATTCATGTATTACATTCCATCAGTTCTTTCTCTCTTACTTCACTCTCAATGATTAAGGTTGTATTTCATCTCCCTTTTATTATATCAAATAAACTTGTAGAAATATGACCTATAAGTTCAATTAGACTTCTATTAAACTTTTTCATGCTCTTTATAACATAAGTCATACTTCCTATAAACTCCACATAATCCTCCAAAAGTCTCAATGTTTGTATTACCTCATAAATGGAAATTCATTTAGAGGTTATACCTTATTTCTTTACATATTTTACTTCGATGTCTGAAGGGGTGTCCTAATCACCATCCTTTGTTGCTGTAGCCTTGGTAGATGCAGATTGGTGCAGGAGCACCTAGGCTAACCTCCATGTTTGTTCATTTTGGCTTGTACTTGACATTAGCCAAGTCAAGATAGGATAGTTTTTTTTGGACCTTAGTAGGTCTTTTCTATGTAGGATAAGTGAGTTAGTCATTAGGACTAAGGTCACATCAATAGCCATTGTTAGTAGTTTTTCAAATTATTAGGCTTAGTTGTGAAATGTGAGGTTGGAGTCATGAATGTGTCCAAATCACTTAAATGTGGACATAGA
>MU224543.1:2158191-2177006 GCA_018584345.1 Thuja plicata | reverse complement strand
ATGAGAAAACCAATTGAAAATATAGACTATGAATCAAATTAGGAAGCATGCACATCAAACTATCACTTTGAAGAAGTTCTATTGGTTTATCCGAGGGACTAATTGTAAAATAATAATGAAACTATTATACATGTGAAAGAAAAAGGACTTATCTTTATTGATTTTGAAAAATAAGTACATCCATGTCCATGTTATACATGTTGATTAAAAACTATCCAAATATGTGAAATTGTATTATATTTTATTATTATTTTATTTTACATTATGTATATATATGTTTTTGAGTGGCTTTCACACCTTTTTAGGGTGAAAAGACACAACTCTTATTACAAATCATTTTGAAAAAACAATAAACTAACTAAAAAATAACTACCTAACTTTCGGATTTGGCTTTGGTTGAAAATCTAAAACACCTTTTGAAAAGCTAAGATTTCATTTGGAGATAGAAAATTTGATTTCCCGAACTGGGTCTTTTTTAGATTTTTAAAATTTGACCATCTTTATCCTTTGTCGAAATAATCTTTGTAGCAGGTCTAAATTCCAGCATTTTCTAAAGGCTTTGATTAGTTAGTTCTATTTATTTGTGTAATAAAGCTTCCTTCCTTTGATCTTTATTTTTTATGGAGAAACATGCTTCTTAATAATGGATTGGGACTTCTAAATTATCAAAATTTAGGGTTCCACCATACATAATGCCAAAGACTTCAGAGAACCAAAGGAATAAAGTTTATGCTTTCAGTAATGCATAAAAATCAAGTATTCACTGAGTGACAAACAACATCGATGGAGTGCACACCATCGGTAAAGGAAAAGAAGAACAGTCACAGTGATACTCAACGATCAAAAGATAGTGTTGCCTGACGAAGAAAAACCATAGGATGCAAGATGAGAAAAGTCAGAAGGTTTCCCGACAAGTAAAATTCCAATGTTGCCCGACAGACGGAGATCCCAAAGCTAACTAGAGTCACACTGATGGAACTGTCAGTTGTCAGTGATGACTAACTGTAGAGGTGACTGACGGAATAGAGTGTTCAGAAAAGAACAAAATATCTAGCTGTCAAGAGCTAAAGATAGACTTTACTGGTTTTTTTATTTTTTTATTCAACCAGAGTTAAGTAATTGATTTAAAGATGATTTGTATAGTTGGCAAGAAGATAATTATGAGACAAATAAGGATTTATTATTTAAATCTAATTGGCTGGATTTTTTTTCATGCCAGAAATCAAGAATCAAGAAATAGTGAATATCATGTCTATATAAGAGACAAGCTTAATTCATGTATGAAGGGGATTAAGGGGAGTGAATAGAAAGAGGATGCTGAAGAGAAACTGATGAAGAATAAATTCATATAGTCCTGATCAATCAAGCTGAAGGAGAGCTAAGAAATTCTAAAGACACCGACAAACAGTGAAGCATAGCATCACAAAGAAGAAAGTGTGGAGCACAAAGAATTGAATTGATACATTGATCAGAGAGGTCATAGTGTTTTAGTTTAACCATTGAAGCATCAAGTCTCTTAACCGAGCAGGACTTAACAGTCTTCTATATATTGAGGTACATCCCAAGGAGTTCCAAAGAGGTTGATTCATGAAAGTAGCATTGGATTTTCTCGATACCTATTGACAGTCTAAGAAGGAGGCTGATTCAAGCATGGTAGAAATAGATGCCCAATACTAAGTGACAACCTCTATGTATAAAATCCTCTAACAAGGTCACACTTAACAGTGTGTTTGTAACCTTTAACAACGTTGGCTCCTAACAGGGCTCACTTCAGAAGAGTGAAAATTTGGGGTACTGGTCGCAGTAGTTTTTCCCCTAACAAGGTTTCCATGTTAAAAATTCATGTGTTATGTGTGTATGATTCATTTCTTTATTGTTTTGTATCTGGCATAGTTAACACTAGATTGATCAGTATACTCTACTTATTTACTGAGTTTCGGTAAATAGTTATACTTCTTATTGGTAATCAAGAAAGAGTAAGGATTGAAAGAGAACACCGATAGAAAATTAATCATTATAAGTATTTTATGGAATGCATCTTGTAGGGACATAATAATCTAAGGTTTATTGATTGGTGGTTAAGTTTGAAGGATAAATTTTTGAGGCCACTGATTCACCCCCCCTCTCAGTTATTACTAAAAATTGGTATCAGAGCTTGTGTGCTTAGAAATGAAGGTTTCAAGACCTAAGTCAAAGATCACAAGATGAATAGATGAGATGTGCCCAAGTTGAACAAAGACAACTTTGCTTCATATCAAAGAAGGATAAGACCCCACTTATCAGGTATTGGTAATGATGTTACTCAATTCCTAGATACTGAATATGTGTTACCCACAGGAGTATTGATAGTAGATCAATTGAGAGATAAGCATGAACACAACTGCATGGTCATAGAACTTTCTTCCTCACTCTCTAATGCTGAATTTGAAGAT
This sequence comes from Thuja plicata, assembly GCA_018584345.1. NCBI lineage: Eukaryota > Viridiplantae > Streptophyta > Pinopsida > Cupressales > Cupressaceae > Thuja > Thuja plicata. The sequence continues at coordinate 2,174,574 of MU224543.1, read as the reverse complement.
GTTAAGGATTGCAAAATTGCAAAGACGATGTGGGACAAACTGAAGCTTGTACATGGAGGTGATACAAATGTTTTGAGAGCCAAGGCAAAAATCCTTAGAGGAAAGTTTGATGATCTCATAATGGAAGAAGGAGAAAACATCACACACTACAACACAATAATAAAAGAAGTAGTCAATCCTATATGAGGAGTTGGAGGTACACTTGAAGAGGAGACAGTGGTAAGTAAAATCTTAAGAACCTTACTTCCTGTATATGCTATTAGAGTTTCTTCCATTCAAGAAATGAGAGCAGTAGAAAACAATATAGTTACTCTTGATAGTTTAATTGGTAGACTAATTTCATTTGAGATGAATAAATTTGATAATAATGTCTTACCAAATTTAGAGTCTACATTTAAGTCTTCTATGAGAATAAGCAAATCAAGTCATAGACACACATCTAGAAGAGATAGTGAAAGTGAAAGTGAAGAAGAAGATCTAGATGAAATAGAATCACTTATGGCTAGAAGAATGCAAAGAGGCAAAGGTAAATACAAAGGCAAGTTACCACTTGTATGCTTTAATTGTAAAGAGATTGGAGACTTTGTTACAAGATGTCCTAAAAGAAGAAAAGATGGCAGAAGTAATGACAGACCTTTTGAGAAGAAATCTGACAGAGGTTATAACAAAGATTACAGAGGTTACCAAAAATTAGAAAAAAGAGCTACCCAAGACTACAAGGACGAAGGAAAGAAAGCCATCTACCTAGCTACTTGCAAAGATGAAGATACTGAAACTGAACCTGATGAAGACATCGAGATGGTATTTGTAACTATGAAAGACGATTCAGATGAAGATGAAAGGTATCAAGAAACTACACTCATATCTAAGGTTAACAAAAATGACACATGGATTATAGATAGTGGCTGCACTCACCACATGACTGACGAAAAAGGAAATTTTAACACTTTTGAGTATTATAATGGTGGTACAGTAAGAATGGGTAATGATACACCTTGTCCAGTTGAAGGTAAAGGAACTATAATGTAGAACAACCTATTTAAATGTTAAAATGCTTATTGGGTAAAAGGATTGAATTATAATCCATTGAGTGTTTCTCAGCTAAATAATTTAGGTCATAGAGTAGCATTTGAGAACAAGAAGGCAAATATCTTCAATGAATCAGGAAGATTGATTGGTACCGGTGAATATACAAAAGGTAACTTATTCTATCTGAATGATACTAACACCACTTGCTTAATGAATAGAAATGAAGATATATGGTTGTGGCACAAAATATTTTCATGTGAATTTTGATAACATGATGAGAATAAGAAGAAGGAGAAATGTAAGAGGCTTACCAACGATGACAAAGCCAAACAACATCATGTGCAAGAATTGTCAAAAAGGTAAAATAAAAAAGTCTAGTTTCAAAAGTAAAACCCATATATCTGATGATATCCTAGAATTAGTCCGTACTGATCTATGTGGACCAATGAGGACAAAGAGTTATTATGGAGATAGGTATTTTATTCTCTTTGTTGATGATTACTCTAGAATGATGTCAGTTATATTTTTAAAAGATAAATTTGAAGCATTCAAGATGTTTAAATGGTATAAGGCTATGGTAGAGAAAAAAAAGTGGTAAAGATTTGAAATGTTTGAGATCAGATAGAGGAGGATAATTTATATCAGATGAATTCACTAATTTCTGTAATGAGCATGGTATAAAAAGACAAGTTTCTGTACAAAGAACACCACAACAAAATGTGATTGCTGAGAGAAGGAACAGATCAATATTTGATTGTGCTAGAACACTGATGATAGAGAAAGGAATCACCCAAATGTTCTGGAGGGAAGCTGTCAGTACTTCTGTCTACACACTGAACAGAGTACAATTGAAGAAAGACACAAAGAAGACACCTTATGAGCTATGGTATGGTAAAACACCCAATGTAAGTTACTTCAAAATCTTTGATAGTCAATGTTATATCTTAAAGGATGATAGAAATGGAAAGCTTGATGCCAAAAGTGATGAAGGTATCTTTCTAGGGTATTCCACCAAGAGCAAAGCTTATAAATGTCTTATCAAGGCTTCTAACAAAATGTTTGAAAGTGCAAATGTAAAGATAGATGAATTTTCATAAAAGAATGAGCTGGAAAGCACAAAAGAACTAGAGGACTACAACAAGTTTGTATACTATGAAGAACTCAACACTCTGCCTGAGCAACAGTGCTTAATTCTAGAACAAGAGAATGTTGCAACCGACGGTCAAACTATAATTAACGACGATCAGGATAATGATCAAAATAATGTGCAAGGTGGTGAAGAACAGAATGGAGGACAAAATGATGATCAAGTTGATAGACAAAGAGCTGAACCTGTACTTGTAAGATATGTAAGGAGGAACCATCCATAGATCTAGATCATAGGAGATAAGAAAGATGGTACAAGAACAAGAAGTAAGTCTTTAAACTCAAATTGTTTAATTTGTGAATTTGAGCCAAAATCTGTCAGTGCTGCACTAGATAATGAAGAATGGATAAGTGCTATGAATGATGAGATTGAGCAGATTGAAAAGAGCAAGACATGGTCACTTGTGCCAAGACCAGATGACAAGAATGTCATCGGTACAAATGGATATTCAGGAATAAGCTGAATGAGAATGGAGAAGTCACAAGAAATAAAGCAAGACTAGTATGCAAGGGGTATGCACAAGAGGAAGGTATAGACTATGGAGAGACCTTTGCACCTATTGCTAGGCTAGAAGGTGTAAGAATAATACTTTCTTATGCTACATTCAAAGGATTCAAGGTATACCAGATGGATGTCAATTCAATACTTGAAGAAGAGGTATACATTGAGCAACTAGAAGGGTTTGTCGATCTAGACAAGAGAAAAATGGTATGTAGACTTCACAAAGCCTTGTATGGATTGAAACAAGCTCCTTAACCTAGTATGAATGACTTCATTCCTATCATATAAGTATTGGACTTGTAAGGACTAGTGAAAATAGTAATCTTTATTTGAAGGAAGATATTGATTCTAACACTTTGATTGTTGAAATATTTTTTGATGACATCATATTTGGAGACAATGATAAGCTATGCAAATCATTTTCTAATGAAAGGATAAAAGAGTTTGAGAGGTCTATGTTTGGCGAGATCGAGTTCTTTCTTGGTCTACAGATAATTCAACAAAGTGAAGCTATTTTCATTACACAGTCCAAATACATCAAAGAGCTCCTAAAAATATTCAAGATGGAAGATTCCAAACCAGTTGGAACACCGATGGCTACTGGATGTAAGTTGAAAAAGGAGGACAAGACAACAGAGGTAAATCAGACTTTGTACAGATTAATGATTGGAAAACTCATGTATGTTGTACACACTAGACCAGATATTGCACATGCAATAGGAATAGTTGCTAGATTTTTTGCTAACCCTAAGGAATCACATATGAATGCTGTAAAAAGAATTCTAAGATATCTGAAGAATACTAAGGAGTATGGATTATGGTATAGAAGAGAAGGAAAATTTGAACTTAAGGTGTTTATCGATGCTGATTGGGCTGGAAATCTTGATGACCGGAAGAGCACAACTGGGGGAGCATTCTTTATGGGTGACAGACTTGTCACATGGATTATTAAGGAGCAAGGATGCATCTCTCAGTCTACTACAGAAGAAGAGTATGTTGTTGCTGTTGCAAATTTCTCAAATATTGTATGTATCAAATAGTTGCTGGAAGGTATGCATATGAAGATCTTAGAACCAGTGATTATCTATTGTGATAATACTAGTGCAATAAACATTTCCAAGAATCGAGTCATGTGTTCCAAGACTAAACACATTGCCATCAAGTATCATTATTTGAGACAAAAAGTTCAAGAAAAGGAAGTGATACTTGAGTATGTGCAATCAAAAGAACAATTAGCTGATATCTTCACCAAGCCACTGCCCAAGGATACATTTGAGTACTTGAGAAAGAGACTAGGGGTCAAACCCTTGTCTACCAGTCAATAAAATGAATGAAGGCTACATCAGCCTACATATTATCAGAATATCATTCATGTTGATGCAAACAAAGAGATGAACTTCAAAGCTACATCTATATACAGACAGGTATATATCAGAACTGAGCACCAGAGCATATTGACATATTGCTAATGGATAAGGGAAATTCAAGGAATATATTATGGATGGAAAGAAATGATTGTTTGACATGAATGTCATATATTTGTAAAATATTTGTTTGGCATTGTTGTCAAAGGGAGAGAAATTGTCCATATTATCAGATATTTCTAGGGAAAGATATTATCCACTATCACATTACTCCAACAGGGAGAGATTATATCCTAAGGGAGAGAAAATTGTATGAAAAGATTCTACAAAGGGAGAGTTGCTAACAAGAGAAAAAGACACCAAAAGAGATAACATTCAAAGGAGAGAAATTGACACAAGGAGAGGACTCAACGCATCAGAAGATAGAGAAATTCAAGATTCAAATCTAAGCTAAAATAGAGCTTATCGAAGGTCAGACATTTATTGGTTGACAAAACAAAAAGATTGGTAGTTTGATGAATCTCAACTATTGTATTTTATATTGTATTAGAAATAGTATAGTATGATAATATAGTATGTTTCCATCAATGCCAAAGGGAGAGATTGATGACATGTAACTGATTAGATGTTTGACAATGTTAAGTTGAAGATAATGCAAGGCATTAAATCAATTAATGGTTTGTATTGTCATTGATGTCAACTTGATATCATCTGTGCGGTCATGTATATAATGCCAAAGACTTCAAAGAACCCAAGGAATAAAGGTTATGCTTTCAGAAATGCATAAAAGTCAAGTATTCACTGAGTGAAAAACAACACCAATGGAGTGTACACCATCGGTAAAGGAAAAGAAGAACAGTCACAGTGATACCCGACGATCAAAAGATAGTGTTTCGTGACAAAGAAAAACCATAGGATGCCTGATGAGCAAAGTCAGAAGGTTGCCCGATGAGTAAAATTCCAATATTGCCCGACGGATGAAGATCCCAAAGCTAACTAGATTCACACCAATGGAACTCTCATTTGTCACCGATGACTAACTACAGAGGTGACTAACGGAATAGAGAGTTCAAAAAACAAAAAAATATCTAGCTGGAAAGAGCTAAAGATAGACTTAACTAGTTGTTTTCTTTGTTTTATTTGACCAGAGTTAAGTGATTGATTTAAAGATGATTTGTACAGTTGGAAAGAAGATAATTATGAGACCAATCAGGAGTTATGGTTTAAATCTAATTGGCTGGATTGCTTTTCATGCCAAGAATAAAGAATCAAGAAATAGTGAATATCATGTCTATATAAGAGACAATCTTAATTCATTTATGAAGGGGATTAACGAGAGTGAATAGAAAGAGGATGCTGAAGAGAAACTGATGAGGAATAAATTCATATAGTCCTGATCAATCAAGCTGAAGGAGAGATAAGGAATTCTATCAACACCAACGAACAGTGAAGCACAACATCACGGAGCAGAAAGTGTGGAGCACAAAGAATTGAATTGATACATTGACCTGAGAGGTAATGTACTTAAATAGATCTAAAAAATCTACAATTCAAAGTTGCAATATGAACAGGTCATAGTGTTTCAGTTTAACCATTGAAGCATCAAGTCTCTTAACCAAGCAGGACTTAACAGTCTTCTATATATTGAGGTACATCCCAAGGAGTGCCAAAAAGGTTGATTCATGAAAGTAGCATTGGATTTTCCTGATACCTATTGATAGTCTAAGAAGGAGGCTCATTCAAGGGTGGTAGAAATAGATGCCCGATACTAAGTGACAACCTCTATGTATAAAATACTCTAACAAGGTCACACTTAACAGTGTGTTTGTAACCTTTGACAGGGTTGGCTCCTAACAAGGCTCACTTCAAAAGAGTGAAAATTTGGGGTACCGGTCCCAGTGGTTTTTCCCCTAACAGGGTTTCCATGTTAAAAATTCATGTGTTATGTGTGTACGATTCATTTCTTTATTGTTTTGTATCTGACATAGTTAACATTGGATTGATCAGTATAGTTTGCTTATTTACTAAGTTTCAGTAAATAGTTATACTACTTATCGGTAATCAAGAAAGAATAAGGATTGATAGAGAACACCAACAGATAGTTAATAATTATAAGTATTTTGTGGCATGCATCTTGTAGGGACATAATAATCTAAGGTTTATTTATTGGTGGTTAAGTTTGAAGGATAAATTTTTGAGGCCATTGATTCACCCCCCCCCCCCTCTCATTTATTACTAACACTATCATGTCCTCTTTGAATATNTATTGGTGGTTAAGTTTGAAGGATAAATTTTTGAGGCCATTGATTCCCCCCCCCCCCCCTCTCATTTATTACTAACACTATCATGTCCTCTTTGAATATGCTCATGTGCCTATTTTTATTTCTTGAGTTGTTCTCATGCTTTCTTCAACTCATTCTTCAACATTTCATTTTCATCTCTTAGTTTTTCATTTACTTCTCTCACAATTTCATTTTTAATAGTGATTTCTTCATTTTATTCAACTAGATCACTCAATTGTTCATGCATTACAACATTATCTCTGTTGATGTGATATCATTCCTCTTCCTTTTCTCTCATTGTTTGTTTAAGTTCCATCTTTGTATCTTCTGAAGCTCTCTTCTGCTCAAGATATTCATACATAGCCATTGATTGTCATTCAATTTCTCTTTTCATATTTGATAGTTCTTTTGTCAACTTTGCAGTTTCCTTCATGAATTCATCTGTTAGTAATAACTGAGAGGGGGGGTCAATCAGTGGCCTTAAAAATATTTCAATAATCAACCCAAAAAATTAGTACCATAGTATTAAGCCTCTATTTATCTTTAGTCCTATAAGATGAATGCCTTCAAATATTATTATCAAATTACTACTGCACAAAATGCTTTGTTAAACCTTCTAGTGTATGTTTACCGAATAACAGTTTGTTAATTTACCAAAAGATAGTAAATTATCTAGATTATAACGATCAATCTAGTTAAGCTATGTGTAATGCAAAACACTAAAGTAGTGACTCATAAACACATTGACACATGGATTTTTAATGTTTAAACCCTATTAAGGGAAAAACCACTTGGGACCGGTAACCCAAAATTTTCACTCTTCTAAAGTGAGATCGGTGAAGATCCAACCCTATTAAAGGTTACAAACACACTGTTAGGTGTGACCTTGTTAGAGGATTTAAAATTTTAGTCTATCACTTGATATCGGTCATCTCTATCCTACCTTCCTTGATCAAACACTCACTTGGCCTATCAATAGGTATCTAGCATCTCATGCTATCTTCATGATCAAAATTTTTGATACTCCTAGGGATGTATCTAAATATAGAAAGGATCTTTAAATCCCGCTCGGTTAAGAGACTTTATGAATCAATGGTTAAAATGAAATAGTATGATCTGTTCACATATACAACTTATACTTGTATATTTTCAAATCTATTGTAATCTCATAAACTAATCTGATCAATATATCTCTTTTTATACCTTTGCTCCACTTTTATTCTTCTTGGTGATGTTGTACTTTGTTTCTTGGTGTCCGCAAAAAACTTTAGCTCCATCCTGAGTTTGATTGATCAGGACTATATACGTTTCTCTCCAATAGTTTCTCTTCAGCATCCTCTTTGTATTCATTCACCCACACCAATTTTTAATGAATTAAGTTGTCTCTTTATAGACATGATATCGCCATTGTTAGGTTCTTGATTTTCTTGATCTTGGCGTGATCCACAATTCTTGCCAATTAAATTTAAAGAAAAACTCTTGTTTTATCTCACAGAGATCTTCTTGCCAACTGGACAAAACAACTTTCAATCTTTTACTTATCTCTGGCTTTATCTCGTCGATGAAAACAAAGATAACTACCAGTTAAGTCTATATTTAGCTCTGCCAGCTAGATATTTTGTCATTTCTGAACTCAAGTTAATTTTGGTGTTTAACTCTTTGATAGCTTTGGTTAACACTCCAGTTCTCCTCAGGCTTCTCCGTTGGTTTACACTATGTTTCTAGTCATCAATTTTTCTTCTGATTCTGGTTGTTAGTAATTCTCATTAGTGTTCTTTCTCGAGCATCACTGTGACTTGACTTTTGGTGATCTCTGTCGTCAGTTTCCACTGACCATTGGTGTTTGAAGTCACATAGTGAATGCTTGTCTTTTATACATTACTAATAGCATAATATTTATCTCTTTGATTCTCTGAAGTCTCTAACACTTTGATTATAACCGATTAGATTATATCAAGTTGACATCAATGATAATACAATCCATTAACTGATTTAGTGTCTTGCATTATCCTTCTGCATTTCAGTGATCAACTTAGGATCTTCAAACATTCAATCAGTTACATGTCATCAATCTCTCCCTTTGGCATTGATGGCAACATACTAAATTATCATACTATACTATTACTAATACAATATGAAATATAACAGTTTCATCAAGCTTTCCTAATATAACTATTATAACTGTTTGGCTTTTGATAAGCTCAAAATAGCTTAGATTTGTTTCATGCAGAATGGTTGTCTTCAATCTTCAATCCCTTTAGTGGATAAATGTATCATCTAATATCTCTATTCTAATATGTGCTCTACCTTGACTGTTCCTCTTCTTGATAATCTCTTTTTCTTTTGACAACAATCTTTCTCTTTGTGTGAACTATCTCTCTTTGTTACTTCTCTCCCTTAGATGGATATTTCATATGTAATCAATTTCTCTCCCTTAGAATATTGATTAACTCTTTCTTTCTGATTTTTAGGAACTTCACCTTTATGGATAATGATATAATATTTTATGATCAATTAGATAATCTCTCCCTTTTTTATTCAAGGAGATAATCTCTCCCTTTATGATGATGGAATAAGCTCTCTTTGATGATAATGAGACCATCTCTCCCTTTGAAAACAATGCCAAACAAAAACACTTGTCATTTTTTTGATCATCTTACATTCTTTACATAATATATTCCTTGAATTTCCCTATCCATCAGTAATGAAATGTTGTAACTTGCTATGTACAGATGTATTTTTTATTGTCCTTCTCAGTATTTGCATCAACATGACTGATCTTCAGATTTGGTATAGGCTAATGCAACCTCCTAGTCATCTTACTGACCGATAGACAAGGGTTGGACCCCTAGTCTCTGTCTCAGGTACTAAAATGTATCCTTTGGTAATTGCTTGGTGAATATGTCATCTAATTGTTCCTTTGATTGAACATATTCTAGTTTCACTTCCTTTGCTTGCACTCGTTCTCTTAGATAGTGATACTTTATAGAAATATTCTTAGTCTTAGCATGCATGAATGGATTCTTAGAAATGTTAATTGCACTGGTGTTATCACAATAGATAATTACGGGTTCAAGAATCTTCATATTCATACCTTCCATTAATTGTTTGATCCATGCAATATTGGAGCAATTTGAAGCAGTATCCACATACTCTGCTTCTGCAGTAGACTGAGAGGGGGGGAGGGTGAATCGGTGGCCTCAAAAATATTCCAATAATCAACCCAAAAACTTAGTACCACAGTATTAAGCCTCTAGTTATCTTTAGTCCTATAAGATGAATGCCTTTAAATACTATTATCAAATTAATACTGCTCGGAAATGCTTTGTTAAACCTTCTATTGTATGTTTATCGAATAATAGTCTGTTAATTTACTGAAAGACAGTAAATTATCTAGAGTGTAATGATAAATCCAGTTAAGCTATGTGTAATGAAAAACACTAAAGTAATGACTCATAAACACATTGACACATGGATTTTTAACATGGAAACCCTGTTAAGGGAAAAACCACTTGAGACTGGTAACCCAAAATTTTCACTCTTCTGAAGTGAGCTCGGTGAAGAGCCAACCCTATTAAAGGTTACAAACACACTTTTAGGTGTGACCTTGTTAGAGGATTTAAAATTTTAGTCTGTCACTTGATATTAGGCATCTCTATGCTACCTTCCTTGATCAAACACTCACTTGGCCTGTCAATAGGTATCTGGCATCTCATGCTATCTTCATGATCAAAGTTTTTGATACTCCTTGGGTTGTATCTTAATATAGAAAGGATCTTTAAATCCCGCTCGGTTAAGAGACTTTCTGAATCAATGATTAAACTAAAATAGTATGATCTGTTCACTTATACAACTTATACTTGCATATTTTAAGATCTATTGTAATCTAATAAACTAATTTGATCAATATATCTCTTTTTATACCTTTGCTCCACTTTGATTATGCTCGGTGATGTTGTGCTCTCTTGCTTGGTGTCTGTATAAAAATTTAGCTCTTTCCTCAGCTTGATTGATCAGGACTATATGAAGTTTCTCTTCAGCATCCTCTTTTTATTTGTTCACCCACACCAATTCATAATGAATTAAGTTGTCTCTTTATAGACATGATATCACCATTGTTAGGTTCTTGATTTTCTTGATCTTGGCGTGATCCAAAATTCTTTCCAATTAGATTTAAAGGAAAACTCCTATTTTATCTCACAAAGATCTTCTTTCCAAATAGACAAAATAGCTTTAAATCCTTTACTTATCTTTGGCTTTATCTTGTCGATGAAAACAAAGATAGCTGCCAGTTAATTCTATATTTAGCTCTGCCAGCTAGATATTTTTTCATTTCTGAACTCAAGTTTATTTCCATGTTTAAATCTTTTATAGCTTTGGTCAACACTCGAGTTCTCCTCGGGCTTCTCCGCCATTTTACACTATGTTTCTAGACATCATTTATGCTTGTGATTCTGCTCGTCAGTAATGCTCATCAGTGTTTTTGCTCAGGCATCACTGTGAATTGACTTTCGGTGATCTATGTCAGTCGATTTCCACTGACCGCTGGTCTTTGAAGTCACATAGTGAATGCTTGTCTTTTATACAATACTGATAGCATAATATTTATCTCTCTGATTCTCTGAAGTCTTTGACACTTTTATTATAACCAATTAGATTATATCAAGTTGACATCAATGACAATACAATCCATTAACTGATTTAATGTCTTTCATTATCCTTCTGCATTTCGGTGATCAACTTAACATCTTCAATCATTCAATCAGTTACATGTCATCATTCATCTAGGGATTCTTTTTCTTCATCATACATACTACCTTTTGATAGTTCATCACAATATTATTGTGTATCTTTTATCTTTTCGGCCAACTGCCTTCTTACAGCAAGAAATTTCCTTAGAATTTTTGTCAAGTCTTCAATTACTTACTCAGGAGTTTTTCCTCTTTCCATATGGCTCAAATCGAGACCTTTTACTCAAGTTGTTAAGATTTCATTCAGAGCACCAAAGCTCTGATATTAATTCTTGGGTATAAGCACTAAGTAATATACTAAGAGGGAACACTGGTGAAAGACAAAACTGAAAATTGATTCAATATGCATTAACCATTATTGTTGGATAGAATCATAACCATAAAATAGTAAATGAAACCAAAACATCACAACCATAGACACATGTGACACAATGATTTTGGTATCATGGAAACCCTTATAAGAGGGAAAAACCATGGTGGGGATGGTACCCACAAACATCACTATTGCAGTATAAAAGGTGCCATGTGAAAGGCTTACTAAAACTCTAAAGTCTAAGAGTTATACATCTTGTTAGAGATGCCTAGTACAATATTATATTTAAAATAAGTCCTTTGAAATTATACCTCATGTAAGGATTAAAATCTACAATATAGAGATTCACCTTGCGAAAGGATTTAGAAACAAAGACCTGTAAGAGTCTACCTTGTTAAAGGATTTAGCTTGCTGCAATTGTCAGAGAACAATAAGTGATCAATCTGTAATAGAACTCCTTGTTTGTAAGATCCTTTAGGTTTTGTATCTTCTCAAGCTTCCATGCAATCTATAACTTAAACCTCTTCTTCAACTCTTTTCACAATCTTATGTACTAGTTCTTGATTGATCTTGCAATAGTTCTTCCTTCACATTACTTTCTCTATTCCTTCTCCAATCTTACTAACTCAATTCTCTACCTCTATATCCATCTCATAGATATTCATTTGTATGATTGCTTACTATTTTTGGCTCTTAATCAAAACTATTGATTTTGTTGCTTAATCAACACCATTGATTTCAAGCTTGTTTTTAGGTCACTTATCACTTTAGGTTAAACTTCTTATAGAATGTTCTAAATCATCGTTAATCTTAGGAAAAATCATCCATCCAATAAAACCAATAGAATATTTTCAATTTGAATAACATTCTCAACAAACTTCATCTCAAAATTAGTACCGATTTGTCATTTAGCAATCAAAGAAATAGTTTTGCAGAATTTATTCTAGAATATTGATAAACCATTCAAATTATAATAAGACTTTACCATTTTAAGAATCGTTTGATCCAAGCATCTATGAAATATCATTATACAACATCTTTCAAAATTTCTCCTCATTATACTTCGATATCAATATACATTCACCAGAATTGCATCATATTGTTGTTGTGTACCTTAGTCGGTTAGGTGTTCCATTAGATTCTTTATTACTAGTTGTAGTCAATTTTAAGAGTAGATTTTTTAGTATGTTTGACAATCAATGACAACATTTGATTAGATAGGTATCAATTTTTATTATCTTTTCCTGTTAGGTGATCAATGCCAACAAGCTCATCATTTCATTCAACTCCTAACATGATTTGACCTTTAATAGGGACTTATACTGGATGTAATAATCAGCTCCTAATAGGGATAGATCTCCTAACAAGGATACAATATTTATAGTACATTATTTTTGGGTGCTAATTCCCACCAAGGTTTTTTCCTTAACATGGTTTTCCTTGAAAATAAATACTTGTGTTATGGTGTTGTTCTTGAAGTGTTCATATTTTCATTAAGTAATTGGTTTAAAGTTTAAAGTTTAAATATTTGGCATACAATTGATTCCCCACCCCCCCCCCCTCTCAGTTTTATTATTTCTAACAATTGGTATTAGAGCTTGTGGTCCTCTGAGATAAATTTAGCCGCTTAAGGTGATTCTAAGATGGCTTCCTATATGAAGGACGGTCCAAAATTTGATGCTGAAAATTTTGACAGTTGGAAGAACAACATGAGAACTCATCTGATCTGCTTGGGAATTGATTACTGGGTGACTACTGTTGAGCCTTGTTTTTAATCAATTTAATTGTTAGGAATTTGATATTCAAATTCCCCTCTTGAAAGAATAACAAATTTACTCCCAAGGTTCTCCATGATTGTGGTACAACCGCTTGGAAAACTCAGTTGAAGATAAATGTGAATGTTCACAAGGAGGCCTTTGTTGGTAGTTTCAAGACTTCAAGTTGTAAAATAAATTTAGTATTTTTATATTTTTAATTTATCAATTTATATAAATCATCAATGATGAAAAATCTATGCTAAATCCTATAATGAGTGTCGACTCTATCCAGATTTTCAAAAAAAACCAAAAGATTTGGGTAACAAGAATTAAGAAAATTCATTGAAAATGAGATCCCAATAGACATAAACCATTTTTTAACCTTCCTTGTGAATCAAATGGTAGAAACATGGAAACCCACAGAATATGAATTACACCACGTCACGATTCTATACCGAATAGATGGAATCATTTGGAGAAACTTTTATCCAGATGCAAGATTTTCAATCTATCAAATCGTGAGGCCACAACATGTGCACACACATGAGATAGATTTATTTTTAAAGCAAGAAAATTATCCTTCCCAATCATTCATCATAGAAAGATTGATCAACAACAAAAAAACTCCAATCTAATTAATCACAGATCCACACACAATAAACACAGTTGGCTCTTTGAAAGAAATAAAAAAGAAAATACAAACTCATTAATTTCCCATAGGCAGCAGAAGAAATCACACAGTGAATGAAGCATCAATTGAATATATTTTATTGCATAAAATATCCGACCATTTTACATTGTTTTGATGCAATATATAATGTTATGGTTTAAAAAATGTTGAACCCCGAAACTAGGGCTTCATCTATGCTAAAGAATGAAATAAATCTATAACTAAATTTGATTGATGAAAAACTACTGCTACACTAACTACTAACAAGATTTCATGGATCCTTGATCTGTTTACATTCAGTTTACCCTAGAAATCAGGGCCAAACTCACCCAAAGGAAAAGAAATCTGAATTGGAGTTCCACTATTTCTAACTAGATTCTTCATTTTAATCTTGGAATTCTCCTTTGAAGTCTTTAACTTAACTTCTCTCTATGTGGGAAATTGATGGACATCTTCCAGTTAAACCAAAATGAACCCCAATCCACAGGTAATCTGATAAGAAACTCACTCCTTATGCCAATCTTCTTCACAAAAGGATGGCCTAGAAATTCAGACCCTGACATTTGCTCCAAAAAACCCAGAGGCCAAAAAAAATTAAGTATATAAATGAACTCCTCTTGGGCCCCCCAAAATTTTGGACTTTCTGAGGCTGAAAGGCCAAAATTATGGGCCTTGAGAAATGGCTAAGTGTCAAAAAATTCTTGCTGCAAACTTTGACTAAATTCCAAAATAGACCGTCAATCTAGGTGGATGTCTAGACGAGCATCCTGAAGCCTCTATACTATTTATTGCACCTCATAATAATCTACCTCTTGCACTTTACTGAGGTGTTATTCTTACTTTTCTCTCAAGGTAGTCAAATCCAAAGAAAATAATTTGATTTCTTCTTCATGATCATACATTCTTTGCATATCCTCCTTGAATATGAAGAGTTGATGGAGATCCTCCTTTTTGTTAACCCATACCAAAATTCCCTTAAACTGTAGTACAATTCTCTTTACCAGACACAAAAATTGTTTCTTTTTATCCTCATATAAATTCAAATCTATACCTGCAAAGAAATCTGGTAGACTTTGTTCAGGTAGTTTTCATAGACCTTTATTGTCTTTTTTATGATTTTATGCCATGTTCCAAAGTTATCTAATTCTATACCTCATATAATTTAACAAAAATTTAGAAGCGTTTCTTCCTTATTATCTTCAGGTCCTTGAACACTTTCTTCCATCTATCTAATAGTAAATCCAATCCTTTCTCATCTCCCATCATATCCAACAACTTGGTTTCCTCCTTGAGAATGGTCTTGAAAGGTTTTAAAATTTCTCTAATGAGTCCTTCTCCCAATTTCTCAAAATCTACCTTCCAGTCTGTACACACTTGAACAAAAGAATCTGTTATTCCTACCAACAATTCCAGGGTGGCCTTCTTTTCCAAGACAGCCTGTAATGAGGCTTCTCAGAAATTTGGGTTAGTGAGACCCACTATTTTGAGAATGAAGCTCTTTAGTGCTTTATTCTACTCAGTCAATGATTTTATCTTTTCCTCATCTTTGTCCATGAAACCTAATGCATGTTTCAACCCTAAAGTTGCAAAAATTTTACTTCCTTATCTTGTAGGTTCCCCTAAATCAACCTCATCAAAGGTATAATCCTCAGGAGTTATCTCCACCTCGTTGCCACTAGTTGTAGATATTGCCACTTATTCCTTCCACCGACCCCTTATCTTGAGTGACATAGGACATGGTCCTTGCAAGTACACTAGATTTTTCTTGGTGAAAGGCTTGACCTAAAAATGACATATGTGTGTCCTCTTCTTCAGTATAAACCCTCTTTCTAGGTTGTACCTCTTTATTAAACCATGTAGGTTTAGTATGTTAGGATGAATTCATAATAACTAAGAGGGGGGGTGAATCAGTTATCCTCAGGTCCAGATGTGCCCATATAAAACTTTAAATCAACTTCAACAACTCAAATATGCTTGGCAGTAATAAACAACAAAAGTGTGCAGTTTATTGTACTAATGAAATAAGAGTGTAGATATTTAACAATAAAACACAACAATAACATTCACACATTTTGACACCATGATTTAATGTGGAAACCCAATATGGGAAAAAAACACCAGTAACATGCTACCAAAATTTTACTCTTCTAAAGTAATGCTCTGTGAGGAGCCAACCCTGTTAAAGGTTACAAAACACACTGTCAAATGTGACTTGGTTAAAGGATTTAATCACCCTATCAGGAGTGGCCTTGTTAGAGGACTTAGAACATTCCAATCTGAATGTCACCTTGTTCAAAGGATTTATACAATGATTGTAAGGTCAACCTGGTTAAAGGATTTGAACTGATATAATGTTTAGAAATTAATCATCAGGTGTGATCTCATACATACAACTTACTTTGCAAATCCAGATCTAGTTTCAGCTCTTGTTAGCACTTTTTTTTGTACCACAACCTTAAAATGACAGTATACTGATTATACTTGAATGAAAACTCCTTTATGACAAGAGAAAGGCTAATTTCTAAGGATTGGATAATATCCTTCTTCATTTTTGAGCTCCACATACTCA
>MU224543.1:2111628-2138524 GCA_018584345.1 Thuja plicata | reverse complement strand
CTTGTGGGACACTTAGATGCAAAGTGACCAATCTTATTACATGAAAAACACTTGAATGGAAGCTGTCCTTCATACTTTCCTTTTCCTTTATTTTCTCTCTTAGCAATCATGGAAATTATCTCTTCTAGCTCTTCATTAGTTTCTTCATTCTCATTATGACTGGAGATGTGTGAGGATTTCTTACCATGGATTGAAGCTTTGAAGGTTGTTTCATTCTTAGGTTGAGTCTTCAATCTTGATATCTCAAATGCAGAGATTTTGCTGATCAAAGTCTCTCTCTTGAAGTCTTGTGAGAATTGTATAGTTTCCTCTAGAATGCTGATCTTTTTTTCATAGTCTGATGTCAAAGTGGTTAACAACTTATACATTATATCTTCTTCTGATATTTCAGCACCATTGTTCCTGATTCCGGATACTGCTTCATTTATCCTTTGATTGTAAGCTCTAATGTTCTCTTCTGGTAACATCTCAAGACTGTTGTATTTCTTTTTCCTCACATGAGGTAGTCTAATCAATCTCATTGTTAGTCCTAATAGGGTAAGATCATCAGAAGTGATAAATCTTTGTAAATATTTAATAGGCTACTTTATTTACTGTGGTAGTGAAGTTTTGTGGGTCTCATCCCCACCGAAGTTTTACCTTCTAACAAGGGTTTTCTGTGATACCAAAATACTAGTATCATGTGTATTTAAATTTCATGTATGTTTATGTTTGTTTTACATGCATTTACATTTTAGCAGTGAGATTAAATGTTTGGTAGAATTTATATACTTAGTTGGTTATATCAGAACATTTGGTTACAAAGATTTAATTGAGATTTTTTAAGGGTACTGATTTAACCCTCCCCTCTTAGTACACACCTTTCTATTATCCCAACAACTGGAATCAAAAACTCAAGTGGTGCATATACTAAAGATGAAGTGATCACAAAGATTATTATATCCTTGACACCTACCTACAAGACTAAAGTGCAAGAAATAGAGTATATCATACCACTGACAAAAAATTTCAAAAGATAATTCTTGATTACTAAGCTGAATACCTTTGAGACCACAGAGTTACCAGATACTTTATCCAAAGTGGATTTTTTATTCAAGGCTATTGTTCATAATGACAAAATTAATTTATCAAGCCTTGCAAGCACTAGTAGAGGCAATAAACATGAAGAGCTTGGAGAATATGTTGATGAGTGGGAAGAGATTGAAGAAGAAGAAAGGAAATTGGATGAACTTGTGGCTCTAATAGAAAAAAGGAAAGGAGAAGTAAGGGTAAATTTGAAGGAAAATTACCCCTGAAATGTTTTTCTTGTTATAAGATTGGTCATTTTGCATCTAGATGTCCTACAAGGGCTCCTAAGCATAATCCTAAGTTTTATAGGTATAATTACTCCAAGGATGAGGAATTCTACTATGCTAGTGAAGGTGTGTCTGATGATGATTCTGTGAATGATGAGAATGAAATTGGATTTATTTCTATTAAATATGATGAGCCTATGCATAAATAAAAAATCTCTAGTCTTGCATGTTGAGAAGAAATCAGAATGGATCATTGATAGTGGTTTTTCACATCATATGAATGGTGATAAAGATAGATTTGTTCAACTGAATAGATGTGGTGGTGGTGTAGTCATATTTGGTGTTAACATTCCTAAGTTGATCATTTTCATTTGATAAATCTCTCTTGATGGTAAAACAACCACTGATGATGTTTTACTTGTTGATAGAATTAAGCACAACTTGTTGAGAGTTGGGAAGCTTGCAGACAAGAGATATCATATGCAGTTCATGGATGGAAAATATACTATGAGAGTTTAATCTGGAAACTTGATCACATCATGAACTAAGTCAAGATGTAATGTGTTTGAGCTGAATAATATAAAGGCAACTTGTTTTGTTGCAAAGGTAGGTGATAGTTGGCTATGACATAGGAGGTTTTGTCATAGAAATTTTGATAATATTATAAGGGCTAGTAACACTAATGCAATATGAGATTTTTCAAAAATTGTGAAGCATACTAACACTATGTACAAAGAGTGTGTGATTGGAAAAAAAACTAAGAGAAGCTTTCAAAGAAAATCCTTTTCAGCAAGAAGGAAGTTGGATTTGGTACATATAGATCTTTGTGGTCCTACAAGGACTAGATCTTACTAGGGTGAAAGGTACTTTATACTTTTTGTTAATGACTATTCTAGGATGATGTGGGTTGCATTTATCAAAGAAAATATGAAGCATTTGATAAGTTCAAGATTTTCAAACCAAAAGATGACAATGAATCAGGTCATAAGATAAAATGCCTAAGGTCATAAAAAGGTGGAGAGTTTACATCAGGTTTGTTCAATGCTTACTATGAAAAGCATGGGATATACAGATAGACTTATGCTACAAGGACACCTTAGTAGAATGGGATAATAGAAAGAAGAAATAGAATTATACTAGACGTGGCTAGGAATATGTTGCTTGAAGGTAATGTATCTCATATGCATTGGAGAGAAGTAGTCAGTACTTCTATATACACTTTCAAAAGAATTCAGCTCAAGAAGGTACTAATAAGACACCCTATAAATTGTTTTGGTTATGCTCCTACAATAAAATACTTTAGAATATTTGGTAGCAAGTGTTATATCAAAAGAGATTGAGAAAAAGTGTTATGTTTCAATATGAGATTGATAAAAATGGTTGAAAGTGCTAATGTGAAAATTGATGAGAGGTTTCAGATTGAGATCCTAGAGAATGAGAAGAATACTGAAAATCCATAGATAGAACAAATTCTATAGATTCAAACATTCTTGGATGATCCTATAGAAGCACCAAAGACACCAAGGTATGTTAAGATGAATCATCCCAAGAATCAGATTATCTGTGATGTTAATAAAGGCATGATGACAAGGTCTAAATCTATAAATTAGCTTTGTTTGATTTCACAAGTAGAACCTAAGACTACTGATGAGGGATGTAAAGATGAATCTTGGATTAAGGCAATGAAAAAATAATTAGATCAGATAGAGAGAAATAACACTTGGGAATTGGTTCCTAGACCTAAGGACAAGAATGTAATTTGAACTAAATAGGTTTTCAAAAATAAAATGAATGAAGAAGGCATGGTTGTAAGAAATAAGGCTAGGCTAGTCTACAATGGCTATTCACAATAGGAAGGTATAGACTTTGAAGAAACATTTTCACCTATTGCAAGGTTAGAGAAAATGAGATTGTTCCTTTCTTATGCAGCACATAAAGACTTTAAGGTATATCAGATGGATGTGGAGTCTGCATTTCTGAATGGCAATCTAGAGGAAGAGGTTTACATTGAGAAACCTGATGGTTTTCCTTTGACAGATGATGAAGACTTGGTTTGCAGATTGAAGAAGGCATTGTATGGTCTGAAACAAGCTCCTAGAGCTTGGTATGCCCAGTTAGACATGTATTTATTACATCTTGGTTTTAGAAAAGGTAGTGAAGATAGTAATCTCTATTTGAGAACTTGTGAAGATGGAATATTTATTATTGAAGTCTTTGTGGATGATATAATATTTGGAGGCAATGATGAAATTAGAAGAAAATTCTCTGAGGAAATGAAAAGTGAATTTGAAATGTCTATGATTGGAGAAATGAAGTTCTTCCTTGGTTTGCAAATTACTCAAAGTAAACATGGTATTTTTATTTCTTGAACCAAGTATCTTAAGGAGTTACTAAAGAAGTTTGGAATAGAATATTGTAAACCTATTGGAACACCCATGGTTACTGGATGCAAGCTGACTACTACTGATGAATCTCAAAGTATTTTTCAGACAAAATACAGGTCCATGATTGGAGATTTGTAGTACTTGAATCACACTAGACCAGACATAGCTAGTGCATTTGGAATTGTTGCGAGGTTTCAATATCATCCTAAGGAGACTCACCTTTCTAAAGTTAAAAGGATATTCATATATTAGAAAGGGACAAAAAATATGGTTTACGGTATGAAAAATCTGATGATTTTACATTGCATGCTTATATTGATGTTGATTGGGAAGGAAGTGTTTATGATAGAAAAAGCACCAGTGGTGGAGAATTTTTCCTTGGAAAAAGGTTGGTTTCATGGTTAAGTAAGAAGAAGGACTGTATAGCTCAATTTAATGTTGACTCAGAATATGTAGCTACTACTATAAATTGTACACAAATTGTTTGTATGAAACATATGCTAAAGGACAATGGGATAATATTTGAAGAGCCATTGGTTATACATTATGAAAATAAAAGTATAGTGAACATGTAAAATATTCTTGTTATAGATTTAAAGAATAAACGTATATCAATCAAGTATCATTTTTTGAGAGACAAGGTTGTAGAAAATGAGTTCAGATTGGAGTACATCAATACAAATGAGAAAATAGAAGATATATGTTGGCAAGTTGACTCCCAGAGGATATATGACTTATTTTGTGTTGTCATTATCGAAACAAAGTCATATTAAGTTTTTGTCAAGAAAGAAAAAATGACTAAGTATGGAAAACAGGGTAGACAGAGATATAGAATGATCAACACATTAGCGCATGTGCGTGTTGACGGGGTTTTGCTGACCAGATCCGCCAACAGTCATAAGTTGTCACCGGGTTCTGAGGAAATCGGCCAACTCCACTTGCAAAGGTTTTTTGGGGGAAATAAATCCTCTGGGCCTTCAAGCACCTGGGTGTCGGGTCACGACGGTGCGGGGCTCGGTTGGGAGAGGTGACTATTTTTGAGGGGGATAGCTGGTTTCTTCAACTCATCTTCTTCGGAGATTCGATCAAAGTGAGGTTTTCCCGAGCGTTCTATACTTAGCAAATAAAGAGAAAAAGATATTGCAGGGTTAGAAGCATTTCATCTAACTACAGTCATGATGAAATGTTTAGAACATCAATAATACTCTGGTAAACTACACTAAATACTAAAGAAACACATGACCATCAGCTAGCGTTTTATCAGTAGCAGGAATAATGAGGTCGTTAATCTACTTTAACATACCAGAATAAAAGACATAAAGAACATCAAAACATGAAATACCATTAACTCAGAAGAAGGAATGCCAACAACATCATTGCCAAGAATTCTTCCTTCTTTATTAATATTCAGTCCAGCAAGCACTGGTGTGTGATACAATGGCGGCTCCAGGGGAGCATCTAACTATCAAGAACAGAACAAAAGGAGCATTGAGCTCTGCAAATTAAAAAGAAAAATCACTTTTCTATTGCTATGGACAACAAAATCATCAATTTTGCTGACCCTTGGAAATGGGTCAATTTGCCTATATATACAACTCTTTTCTAACCCTAACCCTATTTACATTGTTTCAATAAAATACAATATCCGGGGGCCGGTACTACCTGCGCCACCCTACAAAAGACCTGGAGATAGAATAGGTCTGTCATGTCAGAAGAATAAGATAAGAATATACATCGGAAAAATCGGTCTTGGGAAGAGAACCAGAAAGGAGAAAGAAGGAAGTAGGTCCTTCAAGAACCGAGGCTACATGCCTCATAAATGGGAAATGCGGCACCCTGTCTCAAATGTGCCAGATGTACCTCTGAGCGGCGCCTCGAGAAGACCATCCTATCAGAAGACCGATTGCCAAGCCGACGTCCCTTGATGTGGCCAACTACCTTCTGACAGCCTTTATTAACTGCTTCTGAAAGTGACCGGTCGGCCTCAGGGACCGGGACATGGATCACTATAAAGAATACAAAATTGTTGGATACGGGACTCCGGGATCCGGGAACTTTCATCCCAAGAAGAATAAAGAATGCTTAGAATAAAGAATTCTCAACCCCTGAGTTCTCCCCGGCCCTGAGAGAAATCTCAAGGTTGCTTATTATCATTGAAGGCCTGAAGGAGGTGAGAAATGTCGTCTTCATCTACATTCTTCAGGCTGGCCCTTCTGTGCCTAGCCACTTCAACTTGTTCCCCTAGGTTTGAAACATTTCCTTTGAATTAATCTACCATTCTTGCAGCGTCATGACCCTTAAGTATCATCTTGGTTAGCTTCGCCATCTGGGCCCCATCCATTCCCTCTGGGGATTGATACCAGGATTTCATTATTTCATCAAAACTCCCCAAAACTGAATCTTTGGGGGTATATGTATCTGTACTAAGGGGATCAGCCCCGGAAGCCTTTATCACAAAAAGACTTGTATAAATTAGAAGAATATTTTACAGTATTTACCTTCTCTTGCAAGGACTCTACCAGTTGCTTGGTTACCTCCAATGTGAGGTCAAGTCTGGAGTGCTGAGTTCTTACAAAATCAAATGATTCCTCACCCAGAATTCCAGATTCAGAAATTATATCCTCTCCCAAAGTGAGGAGCTCTTCGAGCTTCACCTTCCATGCTTGGTAATTTTCAGTGTCACTCTCCCAATTCTCAATGAGTGTTTCTGCTTGGTAAATAACCTGCTGGGCCATGTATAATTCTGGGAGAGTGGACGCTAGGAAATGCCGGATGTTTCCTATCTGTAGGGCGACCCATTCGTCTACTACTTGGGCCTTCTTTTTCATTACTCGCAGGGAGTCTATGTCACTCAGCGGTAATTCCTCTGATGTGGAGGTCTCTGGAGGGGTGGCGTTGATGGGTCTGGCCAGCTCAGTAAGCAATCCCATAAGGTTTGCATTCTTTTATTTTTCAGCCTTGAGCCTCTGGGCCTCCTTTTCGTATCAGGTTTCTACTGCCCTTGCTGCCTCTTTAAGCAAGTCTACCTCACCTTGCTTTCCTCTTTTGCCCAGAGACACCTCTGCAACATTGTAATCTGCGGGATCTGCAGTTGCCTCATCGGCGTTTGGGGGAGGTGTTGCCACAATGGAAATTGTTTCTCCGCCCGGCCTAGTTCGAAGAGTGTGAACTGTCTGGGCTTTCTTTTCCTTTGTCACGGCCTGAACTTGGGCCATCATTTCGGCCAGGGAGAGAGGAATCACTGGAGCGGACTGAGATTTTCTTTTCTTTCTCTCAACCAGCCACTAAGGGGGGAGGGGTGGCCTTCCTGCCAGAGTTTTTTCTCCTGATTCTTTCCCCATCTCCAGTGGCTGTTGCTCCTTTTCAACGTGGATCTCATCCATTCCTCTCCTTGCCTCAACTTCTTCTGCAGCAACATCCTTTTCAACCTCCATTTCCTCAGCCTGGTCCTATATGTCAATCGCTGGATCTGGACCCTGGTAGGCTTCTTCGGGGATTTCTTCTTCAAGCTATTTTTCCTCTTGTTCTTCTTGTTCTTCTACCAAGATTTCTTCCTCTGTTGGTAGTAGGGGAGGTATCGGGCCAAGATTTAGAGTTTGGGCCGCTCTGATTACCTACCCGAAGATTGCTCCCGGGAGTGGCCCTTGGAACATGACGGATGGGTTTACGGTTATTCCCGGAGGTCCGATTCCCCCAACGGATGCCACTTATTTGCTTGGCTTTAGTTGGTCCACTCATGGACCTTCTATCTCTTGAGCCCCAGAGATAATTTCTGGTTCTGGCTCTTTCTCTTCTGTTTCCTACCCTTGTTCTTGTGCAGGTTCTGATTCCCAGTCCTCTGGGTCCGCAGCCTCTTGTTCTTTCTCCAGGACTTCTGTCCTTGCTTGTGTATTTTCACCTTGAAAATTCCCAAACTCATCGGTTGCAAATACATCAAACTCCTCTTTCGGAGGGGGACTGGCTGGGACCTCTGCAGGTTCTGCTTCTTTCTCTGGTTCCGAAGAACTGGAAGAAAGGATCTCTACTTCTCGGGGGAGGGATGCCCTTGGTGTTGGTACCGGTTCTGGCTTGACCTGCTTGATGTGCTTCCTCTTCCTTCGGGTAACCAAAGGTGGCCCCGCATCGGCTATTGCTGCCACCTCCATGGGATCCACTCCCGTTGCCTTTATCATTAGGGCTGCCAACAATGGAGAGGAAAGGGGACGAATTGGTTTGGCCATGAGCGGGGGAGTGGCTAGCCTCGTTATTAACTGTTCCCTCATCTTCTGGGAGGCTACCACAGATTTCTTGATCTATTCTTGTATCAGGACTTCTTGCGCGGAGGGGGTTGTAGCTATTCCCTTTCCTTTTTCTGCGCCCTACGAAGAAGTCTCGGCCCCCAGGGTCAATCTTGGTACCGGATGTGGTGCTAATTATGGCACCGGTTGGGGAGTTTGACACATACTCTCGGGGCACACCCTTTTGAAATAGGCATGACTTCGCTCGACCACCTCTCGAGTGAAGTCCTCAATCGTGGGCCCCTCCTGGGTGGCCCAATCCATTGCCGACAGTGCCATTTTATCGATCCCCTTTTCTTTGTACTGGGGATCTATGGTGGGGGCGGTGTTAGAGAAGCCCGGAGGGAATCTCTGGAGCTTCAGTTCTTGCATTATTCTGGCTATCATTCTGACATAGTGCCTGCTCCGCACATCCACATCATCCTGGCTATCAGCCCAGAAGTCTTCTATGTGTATATGATGGGGCTCTGAAGCCCAGGGTAGTGCTGTTGCAATTTTTCCATGCGGATCAAAATTTCTCTGCGCCAGATAAAACTCTTGCAAGTTATAACTTTTCAGCTCATTGTCTGCCTCCTTCGCGGCAGCAAGACTGCATGTGTAGTTCCCACAGGTAATTGGGAACAGGATGTTGGGGACCTTCTTGAGGGCTAAGAAGGCGTGCAGCTCCATTATCTGTTGGCAGTATTCCAACAGCACGATCTTGTCCCCACAATGCTTGGGCAACAAGTAGGGTTTCTCAAAGAAGCCGGTGACCCTAATGTATGTATGCTTCTAGAACTGGATATAGTAGTGTCCATAACTACTAACTAACTTCATTGCCTCAATAGATAGGCGGTATCCAGCATCCCGGGTGGGTGTAAGTAGGTGGTAGTAAATGAACGAATCGTTTACCCAACAGAAATTGGGGAAGCTGGCCTCCCATTGAATCTGTGGGAAATGGTACCATGGTTCTTTTTGTCCCGGGCCAATCCCAAGAACGCCATCTGTAAGTAGGCCATTGGAGTGGGGCCTTTGTTGGGCCAAGGCCCAGAAAATATAAGAGGCCATGTAGAACTTCTTCTTCTGGTTTAACTGTTGGAACTGGGAGTCGACATGATTGGAGATTATTATCGCCCATTCAAAGAATTCTCCCTTTGTGGAGATGCCGAGGAGGAAATAGTACATCCATTTGGCAAACTCTTGGGTGGAAGGTTGCCCAAATACCCGGGCTAATGCTATTATCCCCATTTGGATGCTCTCCTTGAATTCAGAGTGGGGGATATCTATCTTCATTCTCTTTGGGTCCCTCTTCGGGGCCTTGAGCCAATGGGTATTCATGTATACCCGGGCCACATCCTCCAGTTGTGTAAACTATTTCAAGGTGTCAGTCCTTGTAACCACTGTGGCTCTATCAAATTGCGGGATACCCAGGCCCACTTGGAATGTGACTGGGTCGAGGGACACTAGTGGAGTGGGGTATCCTGTGGGTTCTGCAGCTGCGAGCATAACGACCCAGATAGAAGAGTTGTAGTTGGCAGCCAATGTTAAGATAAGCTCCGGAGATTGCACGGAGCATGGGAAGCAAGCTGCCCAGAGGATTTTGTAACCCCCGACGTTGATTGCGAGCTAGTCTCCAGCCTGTCGCTGGATGTGCATTACCTTCACCAGGGCCTACATTTCTGCCCAGGTTCTGACATTGGCATCGGTCATTAGTTTTACCTTGGACTCAATCTTTGACTTTGTTGCTGCCCTGGTTTCTGTTGTGGTTGGTAATTCTGGACTTCCGGGAGGAGACGATGCGGACGCTTCAGACATGTTTAGAGGATGAAGTCTGGGAACCTACAAGGCAAAGCGACCATCAGAATATTTTTTTATTAAAATAAAATAGTTACTTCGGGGTCCGGAGATCTTACCACCGTGGCGTTTTATTTCCTGAAAAGTTAGTATCATGCAAAGGTAACCAAAAAGCAAAACACATTGTGAACTTAGGATCTTCATCATACATCTGGGTCTAGGAGATTTTATCACACTCGGCAAGGACTCAGGATGGATGGTGGTAAGAAGCCCAAGGCCCAGAGAAATGACCTTTAGCAAGGATGTATGAAAGGGCAAGTTGTCAAGCCCACGTGGACGCCACGTGCGTTGGCATTAAATGGATGCGATAACGATGACGGGGGAGCCAACTATCTGAACACGTGAAAAGGGAAAGCCACTTGGCTGGAATTGATTGCGTGCATGGGATGTAAATGAGGTTCTGACAGACTTGATGGAGGAGAGAGAAAACCACCTGTTTGAAACTGACCGAGAGCCGAGTTTCAAACAGGTGGTTTTTTGCCTCGAAGCGAGCTCAGAGGCGGAAAACCAGACACAGGGTGACTCGACCAGCTCGCTAAGCCACCCGAAAGGATATACATAGAGCTGAGGGATATACACATAGAAATAGGGAGATTTATACAGACCATATTACAACTATATACATATATGCATGAATATACAATGCGGGATGACGCCCGCAGAAAAACCAGATGAGACAGAAACTTATCTACAACTACCTATAGCTATTTACAATATTTACAGAAACAACCTCTGTGCAGAGGGTGGACAACCCTCTGGCAGAGCCGACCCACCAACGGGCGGTGAAACCGGAAGACAACGGACCAGCCGAAACTAGGAAAAAAAACAAACAGAAACAAAATGAAACAAAGAAAAATGGAAGGAAACCAGAGAGTGGAAGAAAGACAGAGGCAAAAAAGCGGGAACACCAACCTGAGAATGCAGAAGGAAGAGGAAAGGAAGGATTTACCGCACGAGTTCTGCAATAGCCTGAGTTGTCAATCGGTCAGAATCACCACCACGGAGCACTTGCACTTTCCTGAAAATGACTGTAAATCGTTAAGCGCTGATTACCATAAACTTCCTGCAAATGCTTTATTAATCACTTTGAAATTTCTCTTTAATTTTCTCTAAGTGTTCGAAGGTTTTAATCGTGGTAATCATGAAAATGACAGATGACATCTATTTATACCTGTGGTAAAAGGCAATCCTCCTCCTTCTGGAAATCTCTGGACAGGCAAAAGCCTCCGGCCCCCGGGCCCAAGGATTCCTCATGATAATATAGCTAAGAACATTACGACGAAGAATCCCAGAGTCCAGAATCCGGTTCCCAAAAAAAGACAACCTCCGAGACCAGAGTCTCGGAGGAGAAAGCAAACAAACAAGACACAACACCAGGGAAGAAAACCCCGGAGAAAGAAAACAAAGAGGGAAAGAAAGAAAGGCAAAACCGCAAGCAAAAGCAAACAAAAGCAAAAAAAAGGGGGACCCAACATTTTGCACACAAAATGTAGGGACGGGGATGCAGGGCATAACAAATGGCGACTATCTAAGACAAATGCCTTTGCGCATTTGAGAACTAAAGAATCTCTAGTTAGCAAAACTGGAACAAGCAGCTTCCCAAAGCGTCTGACAGGCAAAGAAAAACATATTTGAGAGAATCCAACCACACAAGAGTCAGTCTGTAGTCTTTCATCAGTGGTGTCGTGTGTGCTTGCGAAGGAAATCAAGCTGATGACCCTAGGAGGAATAGAGAAGGGGTACTAATCACATCGAACCTGTCATCAATTTGCTCATTTCCCTCAGAGACCGGAGTTCTATCCCATTTTCCTCTTGTTATTTTATTTGTTTCTGAGTGGGGAAGGCGGTACTTCTTTCACCATTAAGCTTAGGCTTAGCTAATTTTAATGGCGGTACTTCTTTCACCTATCCACCTGCGTTTAGATTTTTGAAGAGGGGATAAAGCTCCGGACCCGGGAAGAATTCTTTAAAGTTTCAGACCTGGGTCAATCAAAGAGTACAGCTGATCTACCCTCAATATGTCTGATTGCTTGTTCCTTGTATTATTCATGTTCACTGATTGCCAGGCCCTCGGAGACAACACCCAATGGAGATTGCTCGAAATGTGTCATAACCCGTGAAACAACCCCGGAGACCAGGTCGATCCCACCATGCTAAAGATAGATTCTAAAGTTCACCATGCCATAGACATTGTACCGGAAGCTAACGTTATGCGAAGCATTCCAATTCCTGCAAGACAGAACAAAACACCAGGACCAAAAGAAAACCAAAAGAGAAAACAAAATGATAAAAGGGGACTGCCCTGGAGGACAGCCAACAAGGCTATTTACAAGGCAGGGCACCTCGCAACAAGACACCCGGAAGAGATATTTACAAGCGGAAAGCTTTACATATAATACAACTTAGGATGAACTCACCTTATTCGAAATAGTGTTTGAGAAACTATCCATTAACGGGCAATGTGACAAGTTCTCCAGTCAAGGTGTTAAGGCGATAAGTGTTTGCCCCGCAGATTTCTGAGATCAGATATGGTCCAAGCCAGAGCCGTTGGAATTTGGTATGCTTTCCTTTCTTTTTTCGGGCCTTGTCCCACAACAGGACCAGATCTGAGATCTAAAAAGCCTTGTATTGGGCTCTTTTATCAAACCATTGTTTCACCACCGCTTGATGACGCATGAAATGTTCAAGGGCTGTGCCTTTCTGTTCTTCCATCCACACCAGGTTTAAGAGCTGAACCTCCATAATGTTGTCCCTTTTTCTAAATTCCTGCATAAACTGTAGTACTGGGATCTGTAAATTGACTGGGAATACAGGGTTCTGGCCATAAACCAGGTGGAATGGTGATGTTCCCAAGGCGGCCTTGATGCAAATGCGATCCGCCCAGAGGGCGAATTTCAACTTTTGGTGCCAATCCTGGGGATTGTGTTCTAACAAGTGTTTGATCACTTCAAGTAGATTTTTGTTTGTTGATTCAGCAACGCCATTTCCCTGGGGATAATAGTTGCTGGAGAACTTCAGTGTGATCTTTCGATTGTAGGTCCATTCAAGCAACTGCGCTGAAAAAAATGCCGGACCATTGTCACATATTAAAGCAAAGGGCATTCCGAACCTTGTGATGATGTTTTCTTCCAAGAATTTGATAACTACGTCTATCGTATTATTTTTACAAGGTATAGCTTCAGAACATCGAGTGCAATAATTAGTAGCAGTAAGGATGTATCGGTGGTTGGCAGACGAGTTGGGGTTGATTTCCCCGATGAAGTCAAATTCCCATTGGGCAAAGGGTCTAGCCTCGTAGACTGGTTGTAGAGGCATGGCAGGGTTATGCTCACGATGCGCTACGGTTTGGAAAGTATGGCATTTCCTGACATGAGAGTAAACATCCTTGAAGATACAGGGCCAATAATATCCAGCCCGAAGGATCTGGTGGGCAGTGGCATCAGATGAACCATGCCCGGTTCCAAACTTTCCATAGAATTCATCGATCACTCTTACAGCTTCGTCCCTGTCGATGCACCGGAGGTACACTCCCTCATAATTTCTTTGGTAAAGCGCGGAGTTTTTGATCATGAAGTGTGCACTTTTCATCCACAGAGCACGACATTTATGGGGAGGTAACCCCTCCAGACATTTGTTGTTTAGCAAAAAGTATACCAAATCGGTATACCACGGGTCTTGGGTGATGGACTCCACTGTGTAAGTTTGGCATTCTATGCGGGGAGTCTCTTCTGCTATCGCCTGACTTAGTCCTTGGCCCCGGACTATTTTCATGGGCTGCATTTCTAAGTCATATTCCTGGAGGATGGCCATCCATTTCCCCCGTCTCTCACCCAATTCACTCTGCATCAGCAGAGATTTGATGGCCTGGTCTGGGATGATAGCGTGTACTTTTCTTCGGAGAATGTAATGCTGGAATTTCTTCACGGCGCGAACCAGAGTAGAGGCCTACTTTTCTAGTGATGAATACCAGACTTCAGCGTTCTTGAAGGGGGAACTCATGAAATCTATTGGTTGTTCCTCCCCTTCAACCTTTTGGGTCAACACTGTCACAGCAGAATGCGGCAAAGCAAACAAGTAAATGTAAAATGGAAGGGAATAGTCTGGACTAGCCAGGATCAGTGCCTCCGTTATGGTCTGTTTGATCTGGGCGAATGCCCGTTTTGCTTCAGGACTCCACTCAATCTTGGTATCTTTCTTCATCATCTCATTGAGTGGCTTAACTATTTCTGTGAATCCTGTGATGAATCGTCGTATGAAGTTGATCTTTCCAAAAAATGATCGCATCTCTTTCTTGCTGCCTGGCATCTGTAAATTCAGCAATGCTTCGAATCTATCAGGGTCTATGGATATACCCTTCTCAGAGACAATATGCCAGAGCAGCTTCCCTTCAGTGACCTTGAATATGCACTTCTTGGGGTTGAGGGATATTCCGTACCGGCAACATCTCTCGTAGATCTGAGTGAGGTGGGCGGGATGATCACGCCTGTCTCGGGAAAAGATGGTTAAATCATCCATGTAGATGATTATGCACTGATTTACGAGGCCCTCAAACGCAATATCCATGGCCTTTTAAAATGTAGCCCCTGCATTGATCAGCCCGAAGGGCATTCTTCTGTACGCAAACATTCCCCACTTAGTGGTAAACGATGTTTTCTCTCTATCCTCATACTTGACCATGACCTGGTTGTATCCCAAATATCCATCTAAGAAGGACATCATCTGAGATCCATTTACTATCTGTAACACCTCATCCAACAAGGGGAGGGGGTGGTTATCCTTTTTAGATGCCTTGTTCAAATTTTAGAAATCCACACAAAGGCGGATCTCGCCGTTCTTCTTCCTGACAGGAACCAAGTTGGCAACCCATGTGGTGTGCCAGATTGGGAAGATTATCTGGGCTGACAACAATTTTTCTACCTCTTGACGGATCAGAGGCTCTATTACAGGATTGACTGGTCTTTACTTTTGTCGAAAGGGCTTAGCGTCTAGTTTCAGGGGGATAGTGTGGGTCATGATGGATGTATCATACATTTTCAAGTCTTCATAAGCTCAAGCGATTACATCAATATATTCCCGGAGGACTGCGAGAATCTTCTCCTTTTCCTCAGGGGAGCAGGAGGCACCGATGTGGATGATCTTTTCCTTACCGGGCTGGCCGATGTTAACCTTTTCAAACTTACCTCCCTCAAAGGAGGATGAAACCTTCTCACGAGCCCGAGGGTCCGAGTCAAAGATTCGTTCTAATGCAACCATCCCCTTTGGGATGGTGTTAGTGGGCAGGTCCATGATCCCATCGTCTTCATCACCCTGCCCAGTATCGTCGTGGTCTCGTTCCTCCACTATCTGATCCTCAAAGACACCAATATTGGCCATGAAGGCCAGGATGTGTTGATCGTCTTCAAAAACCTGAAAGTGGGTGACATTATCTGGGATGGAGGGGGTGGGGACCATCTCAACTGAAAACCTCTAGAGTCGCGAGTCGGCCATTGGCTCAAGGGTGCTGGCAGAAATGGAAAGGGCGTCCAGGACATAGTTTCATCACTGGGGAATGAGGTCAATGCCAAAGGCATCAAAATCTTTGATAAGGCTCCAGGCCCGGTTGCGGTATGCAGCCAGCCTTTTTTCATGACATGTGTATTGACTCTGGACTTGTTTAACAACCAATTCTGAATCACCCAGAGCCTGGAGGCGGGTGATACCTCTCCTTAGTGTGAATAAGAGTCCAAGGACCAAAGCCTCGTACTCTGTGACATTGTTTGTACAGTTAAACTGCAGCCTGTAGGATGCAAGGAAGGACTTCCCTTGCGGGTTGATTAATTCTACCCCAGCCCCATAGCCTTGTTTGGATCGGGACCCATCAAACTTGAGGGTCCATAAGTCATTACTCATAATTTGGGGCTGGGGAGGGGGAGTTTCTGGATTCTTGCTGGGAGACTTGGGGGTCCCTTCCCGGATTACCAACGTGAAGGTAAAATTTTCCTCTGGAGTTTTTTGAATTTGGGATTCTCGGGGAGATGGCACCAAAGGAGCATATCCCATAGGGACACTGGGTCCTGGGGAATCAGTCATAGGTTGCTTGTTCTGGAGGGCATCAAGGTGCTGGTTAGCGATCGAAAGACATAGTCCACACTCAAGCTCTGAATGTCTCTTGTAGTGCACTCAGCACCAAGTGCCAGACAGGAGCATGGCAAGGGTTGTTGTGGCACCTTGAGATTCGACTTCAACTCTCATATTTTCTTCTAGGTCTTGGGCTCTTTATAGTATGGCAGGATCTTCTTCGGGGATGAAATCAAATGTTAAAATTTCAAAAGGTTTGTACACCCCCAGAGAAGTCTCAGAGAAAAAGACCTCGTTGACCCTTCCAACTTTGGTAAGGGCCGGTTTCATACGGGGTTCACTTTCAACCTAGATCTTATTCGATTCTCCTTCCCAAGGAAGCCATAGGTGGGTGAAGTCGGTCAAAAAGTATCCCTTCAAAGAATTAGAATAATTTTGACTTAGTAACATCCCGTAAGTCTCTAGGATGTCCACCACCTGGATATCAATGATGCTGGCTATTCTGGGGTCCTGGATAAGATGTATCTGGACATTCTTCAATTCCCCCACCATTTTCACAATAGTCTTATCCAGCTGGATTACTGCGCCATTAGATGGGGTGGGGTGGAATCCAAGCTTCTAACAAATAGACAAGGGCATGATATTACCCAAAGCTCCAGAGTCCACTAGGCAATTATGTATGTTCTTGCCGTGGATATTCAAGCCTAGTAAGAAGGGAGGATCCTCATTGTTCCCCCGAAAGACAGCCCCGTTAGCATCTTCGAAGGAGACAGTCTTGGGTGGGCGACTAACAACTTCTGGGCTCCCTAAGAGCTTCAGAAGAGATTTCTTCTGCTTGGGACAGCTCAACAAAACCTCCATCAAGGTCATGGAGGTAGTGGTCTATTCTAATGCCTTCGTAATGTCAAATCTTCCTCTTGGGAACTGGCAATTTTCTTCCATGAGATCTTTTGCTTAGTTAGAGCTAGGACCTTTCAGAGGCGCGGGTCGATCAATCGCGTTATTCTGGGGAGGAGGAGTAGGTGTGGGCGTGTAAGTCCTTTACCAACCTGACTCTGAGTATTGTAGGGAGTCTGCGGGTTAGTAAAGGTGTTAGCCTCGAAAGGCGGAATGGACTCGTCAAAGAATCCCTGTAGTTTAGATTCTTCTTCATCTTCCCCAGAAGTCCCGAAGAAGATGGTGTCACAGGTGAAGGTGCTGTGGGTTATTTCCTGGACAGGAGGCTCTGGAGGGGTGTTATCGTGCGACTGCTGCCTGTCCAGCTGGGAGATCATGATAACCTTTTCCAAAGTGGCACAATT
This sequence comes from Thuja plicata, assembly GCA_018584345.1. NCBI lineage: Eukaryota > Viridiplantae > Streptophyta > Pinopsida > Cupressales > Cupressaceae > Thuja > Thuja plicata. The sequence continues at coordinate 2,121,377 of MU224543.1, read as the reverse complement.
CACCTCGTTATGTGAACCAGTATCGTGCAATCTGCACCAGTTAGTCATGGGCTGGAAGTCTACGACTGGCATGAAATGTGATGGTCCAACACCATTTTGGTTGGTGTTATGGTTCAGAGGTGGGCCTCCGGTGTTTGCGTTGTTATTCCATTGCTGCTGATTGGGCCTAGGCCCGTTGTTTAAGTTTTTCCCTCTAGTATTGTTGTTTCATTGGCTAGAGAAAATGTTTCCCCTCTAGGAATTCAAATTCTGGGGCACGTAGGACCCCGCCTTCGGTTGGCCCATGTCCATGGTCAAGGTGGACAACATTCACCGGAGGGATTCAACCTCGGTGGTCAACTGAGTGTTAGCATCACAATGTGACGGTTGTTGTTGTTGTTGACTTCTTGGGAAGGCAGCAGTATTAGCCGGAGTCGAGGGCGGCAATCCTCAAGTCATGGACAATTGGAAGAATGGTACTCTAGATGGTTGTGTCTGAGTCTATTGTGTCTATTGCGGCTGATTCCAAGGGAAGACTTCCAGACCCGGTGTCATCTGGGCCTGGGCTGGGTAAACGTACTATGCCTGTTGGTCTATTAAGGGTGGCGGAGGATTCATCGCCATCGAGGGGGCTCCTATTGCCAGATTGGGGTTGTATCCCCCGGCATATGCAGTTCTACCAGGGATCATGTTGAAAGGTGTGTTCTGCCCAATCCCGCCTGGGGATTTTTTGAGACCACGGGATAGCTTTAGGGCTAGGTTGTAGACTTTTGCCAAGGTGTCCCGGTCGCCCACGGTGGTTTTTCTCCAAAGGAGAGTGGCAACGAAAGGGTCCATCGCATTAAGATAGGTCTGTATGGTTATGTCTGGAGATGGGATAAAAGGGCCCGTGCATTGCTTTAGGGCGCGTTGGAACCTATGGTTGAATGTTGCAAGAGGTTCATTGGGTTCCTTTCTGATGGAGATGAACTGGCTGTGGGACCAGGCTGGGTCCACATGTACGTGAAAGGCAGCCAAAAAGGCATCCTCCATGTCCTGCCAAGTGTTGATGGAGTTGGCAGGCAAGTTAAGGTACCAGTTCAACTCGCATTGTCCTAGGGACAAGGGGAACATACGGGTCACAACATCTTCATGCTAGATCCGGTGTCGATTCATGGCATCTTTGTATGCCTGTAAGTGTTCTTCTATGGTTCGCGAGCCTAGGTTCTCATACCATGGGTAGATCTTCTCCGGGTGAGAGGGTAAATCATTGGTTGCACCCAAAAAAGTGCCCATTGGGGACCCGATGTTTTCAAAGTATGCAGCCATTGGGGGAACTATATTTTGGGTAGTTTGGGTACTGGTTCCCGGGACTATCTGGGGAGTTTGAGTATTCAGAGGTGTGGTAGATCCCCAGACAATAGTGGCTGGTATGATTTTTGAGGTCTATTTCTTTCGAGCCGGGGGCTCGAGTTTGACAAACTTTGCGGGATTCAGGGCAGACCTAAGGACTCTTTCAAATTTCGCTAGGGAGAAAGATCCAATCCTGTCGAAGGCTTGTCTCCTAAAACTACAACTTGGGGAACCCTCAGAAGGTGTAAAATTGGAATCTTGGGAGGGGGATGAGTTCATGCCCTCCTTCTAGCACCAGTTTCTGTTGATGGGGTTTTGCTGACCGGATCTGCCAACAGTCATAAGTTGTCATCGGGTTCCGAGGAATTTGGCCAACTCTTCTTGCAAAGCTTGTGCGGGGGAAATAAATCCTCCGGGCCTTCAAGCACCTGGGTGTCGGGTCACGACGGTGCGGGACTCGGTTGGGAGAGGTGACTATTTTTGAGGGGGATAGCTGGTTTCTTCAACTCATCTTCTTCGGAGATTTGATCAAAGTGAGGTTTTCCTGAGCGTTCTATACTTAGCAAATAAAGCGAAAAAGATCTTGCAGGGTTAGAAGCATTTCATCTAACTATAGTCATGCTGAAATGTCCAGAACATCAATAATACTCTGGTAAACTAAACTAAATACCAAAGAAACACATGACCATCAGCTAGCATTTTATCAGTAGCGGGAATAAAGAGGTCGTTAATCTACTTTAACATACCAGAATAAAAGACATAAAGAACATCAAAATATGAAATACCATTAACTCAGAAGCAGGAATGCCAACAACATCATTGCCAAGAATTCTTCCTTCTTCATTAATATTCAGTCCAGCAAGCACTGGTGCGTGATACAATGGCGGCTCCAGGGGAGCATCTAACTATCAAGAACAGAACAAAAGGAGCATTGAGCTCTGCAACTTAAAAAGAAAAATCACTTTGCTATTGCTATGGACAACAAAATCATCAATTTCGCCGACCCTTAGAAATGGGTCGATTTGCCTATATATACAACTCTTTTCTAACCCTAACCCTATTTACATTGTTTTAATAAAATACAATATCTGGGGGCCGGTACTACCTGCACCACCCTACAAAAGACCTGCAGACGGAATAGGTCTGTCATGTCAGAAGAACAAGATAAGAATATACATCGGAAGAATCGGTCTCGGGAAGAGAACCGCAAAGGAGAAAGAAGGAAGTAGGTCCTTTGAGGACTGAGGCTACATGCCTCATAAATGGGAAATGCGGCGCCCTGTCTCCAATGTGCCAGATGTACCTCTGAGCGGCACCTCGAGAAGACCATCTTGTTAGAATACCGACTGCCAAGCCGACGTCCCTTGATGTGGCCAACTACCTTCTGACAGCCTTTATTAACTGCTTCTGAAAGTGACCGGTCGGCCTCGGGGACCAGGACATGGATCACTATAAAGAATACAAAATTGTTGGATCCGGGACTCCGAGATCCAGGAACTTTCATCCCAAGAAGAATAAATAATGCTCAGAATAAAGAATGCTCAATGCCTGAGTTCTCCCCGGCCCCCGGAGAAAGCTCAAGGTTGCTTATTATCGTTAAAGGCCTGAAGGAGGCAGAAAATGTCATCTTCATCTATATTCTTCAGGGTGGTCCTTCCGTGCTTGGCCACTTCAACTTGTTCCCCTAGGTCTGGAACATTTCCTTTGAATTCATCTGCCATTCTTGCAGTGTCATGACCCTTAAGTATCATCTTGGTTAGCTTCACCATCTGGGCCCCATCCATTCCCTCTGAGGATTGATACCGGGATTTCATTATTTCATCAAAACTCCCCAAAACTAAATCTTCGGGGGTATATGTATCTGTACTAAGGGGATCAGCCCTGGAAGCCTTTATCACAAAAGACTTGTATAAATTAGAAGAATATTTTACAGTATTTACCTTCTCTTGCAAGGACTCTAACAGTTGCTTGGCTACCTCCAATGTGAGGTCAAGTCTAGAGTGCTGAGTTCTTACAAAAACAAATGATTCCTCACCCAGAATTCTAGATTCAGAAATTATATCCTCTCCCAAGGTGAGGAGCTCTTCGAGCTCCACCTTCCATGCTTGGTAATTTTCAGCGTCACTCTCCCACTGCTCAATGAGTGTTTTCGCATGGTAAATAACCTGTCGGGCCGTGTATAAGTCTGGGAGAGTGGACGCCAGGAAACACTGGGTGTTTCCTATCTGTAGGGCGACCCATTCGTCTACTGTTTGGGCCTTCTTTTTTATTACTCGCAGGGAGTCTATGTCACTCTGCGGTAATTCCTCTAATGTGGAGGTCTCTAGAGGGGCGGCGTTGATGGGTCTGGCTAGCTCAGTAAGCAATCCCATAAGGTTTTCATTCTTTTCTTTTTCAGCCTTGAGCCTCTGGGCCTCCTTTTCATATCAGGCTTCTACTGCCCTTGTTGCCTCTTTAAGAAAGTCTACCTCGCCTTGCTTTTGTCTTTGCCCAGGGACACCTCTGCAACATTGTAATCTGTAGGATCTGCAGTTTTCTCATCAGTGTTTGGGGGAGGTGTTACCACAACGGAAACTGTTTCTCCACCTAGCTCAGTTTGAAGAGTGTGAACTGTCTGGGCTTTCTTTGCCTTTTTCGGGGCCTGAACTTGGGCCATCATTGCGGCCAGGGAGAGAGGAATCACTGGAGTAGACTGAGCTTTTCTTTTCTTTCTCTCAACCAGCCACTAAGGGGGGAGGGGTGGCCTTCCTGCCAGAGTTTGTTCTCCTGATTCTTTCCCCATCTCTTGTGGTTGTTGCTCCTTTTCAATGTGGATCTCATCCGTTCCTCTCCCTACCTCAACTTCTTCTGCAGCAACATCCTTTTCAACCTCCATTTCCTCAGCCTGGTCCTGTATGTCAATCGCTGGATCTGGACCCTGGTAGGCTTCTTTGGGGATTTCTTCTTCAAGATAATTTTCTTCTTGTTCTTCTTGTTATTCTACCAGGATTTCTTCCTCTGTTGGCAGTAGGGGAGGTATTGGGAAAAGATTTAGAGTTTGGGCCGCTGTGATTACCTGCGTGAAGATTGCTCCTGGGAGTGGCCCTTGGAACATGGCGGCTGGGTTTACGGTTATTCTCAGAGGTCTAGTTCCCCCAGCAGATGCCACTTGTTCACTTGGCTTAGTTGGTCCACTCCCGGACCTTGTATCTCTTGAGCCCCAGAGATAATTTCTAGTTCTGGCTCTTTCTCTTCTGTTTTCTGCCCTTGTTCTTGTGCAGGTTCCTGTTCCAAGTCCTCTGGGTCCGCAGCCTCTTGTTCTTTCTCTAGGACTTTTGTCCCTACTTGTGTATTGTCCCCTTGCAAATTCCCGAACTCATCGGTTGTAAATACATCAAACTCCTCTTCCAGAGGGGAACAAAATGGGACCTCTGTAGGTTCTGCTTCTTTCTCTGGTTCCGGGGAACTGGAAGAAAGGATCTCTACTTCTCATGGGAGGGATGCCCTTGGCATTGGTACCAGTTCTATCTTGACCTGCTTGATGTGCTTCCTCTTCCTCCAGGTAACCAAAGGTGGCCCCGCATCGGCTATTGCTGCCACCTCCATGGGATCCACTCCCGTTGCCTTTATCATTAGGGCTGCCAACGATGGAGAGGAAGGGGGATGAATTGGTCTGGCCATGAGCGGGGGAGTGGCCAGTCTTGTTATTAACTATTCCCTCATCTGTTGGGAGGCTTCCACAGATTTCTTGATCTATTCTTGTATCGTGACTTCGTGTGCGGAGGGGGTTGTAGCTATTCCCTTTCCTTTGTCTGCGCCCTACGAAGAAGTCCCGGCCCCCGGGGTCAATCTTGGTACCGGCTGTGGTGCTAATTGTGGTGCCAGTCGGGGAGTTTGACACATACTCCCGGGGCACACCCTTTTGAAATAGGCATGACTTCGCTCGACCACCTCTCGAGTGAAGTCCTCAATCGTGGGCCCCTCCTGGGTGGCCCAATCCATTGCCGGCAGTTCCATTTTATTGATCCCCTTTTCTTTGTACTGGGGATCTATGGTGGGGGCGGCATCAGTTCTTGCATCATTCTGACATAGTGCCTACTCTGCACATCCACATCATCCTGGCAATCAGCCCAGAAGTCTTCCATGTGTATATGATGGGGCTCTGAAGCCCGGGGCAGCGCTGTTGCAATTTTGCCATGCAGATCAAAATTTCTCCGCGCCAGATAAAACTCTTGCAAGTTATAACTTTTCAGCTCATTGTCTGCCTCCTTTGCGGTGGCCAAACTGCATGTGTAGTTCCCACAGGTAATTGGGAACAGGACGTTGGGGACCTTCTTGAGGGCTAAGAAGGCGTGCAGCTCCATTATCTGCCGGTAGTATTCCAACAGCACGATCTTGTCCCCACAATGCTTGGGCAAGAAGTAGGGTTTCCCAGAGAAGCCGGCGACCCTAATGTATGTATGCTTCTAGAACTGGATATCACAGTGTCCATAACTACTAACTAACTTCATCGCCTCAATAGATAGGTGGTATCCAGCATCCCAGGTGGGTGTAAGAAGGTGGTAGTAAACGAATGAATCGTTTACCCGACAGAAACTGGGGAAGCTGGCCTCCCATTGAATCTGTGGGAAATGGTCCCATGGTGCTTTTTATCCTGGGCCAATCCTGAGAACACCATCTGTAAGTAGGCCATTGGAGTGGGGCGTCTGTTGGGCCAAGGCCTAGAAAATATAAGAAGCCATGTAGAACTTCTTCTTTTAGTTTAACTACTGGAACTGGGAGTCAACACGATTGGAGATTATTATCGCCCAGTCGAAGAATTCTCCCTTGGTGGAGATGCTAAGGAGGAAATAGTACATCCATTTGGAAAACTCCTGGGCAGAAGGTTGCCCAAATACCTGGGCTAATGCTATTATCCCCATTTGGATGCTCTCCTTGAATTCAGAGCGGTGGATATCTATCTTCATTCTCTTTGGGTCCCTCTTCGGGGCTTTGAGCCAATGGTTATTCATGTATACCTAGGCCGCATCCTCTAGTTGTGTAAACTATTTCAAGGCGTCAGTCCTTGTAACCACTGTGGCTCTATCAAATTGTGGGATACCCTGGCACACCTGGAATGTGACTGGGTTGAGGGACACCAGTGGAGTGGGGTATCCTGTGGGTTCTGCAGCTCCGAGCATAATGGCCCGGATAGAAGAGTTGTAGTTGGAAGCCAATGTTAAGATAAGCTCCAGACATTGCACAGAGCATGGGAAGCAAGCTGCCTGAAGGATTCCGGAACCCCCGACGTTGATTGCGAGCTAGTCTCCAGCCTGTCGCTAGATGTGCATTACCTTCACCAGGGCCTGCATTTCTGCCCAGGTTCCGACATTGGCGTCGGTCATTAGTTTTACCTTGGACTCAATCTTTGAGCTCACGATGCCATTATCCTATACATACTTCATGGTGAGGGGAAGTTTTTGCAGGGCTTTCTCCATCTTTGACTTTGCTGCTGCCCTAGTTTCTGTTGTGGTTGGTAATTCCAGACTTCCGGGAGGAGATGATGTAGATGCTTCAGACATGTTTGGAGGATTAAGTCTGGGAACCTGCAAGGCAAAGTGACCGTCAGAATATTTTTTAATTAAAATAAAATAGTTACTCCGGGGTCTGGAGATCTTACCACCGTGACGTTTGCTTTCCTGAAAAGTTAGTATCATGCAAAGGTAACCAAAAAGAAAAACACATCGTGAACTTAGGATCTTCATCATATATCCAGGTCTGGGAGATTTTATCACACTTGGCAAGGACTCGGGATGGATGGTGGTAAGAGGCCCGAGGCCCAGAGAAATGACCGTTAGCAAGGATGTATGAAAGGGAAAGTTGTCAAGCCCACGTGGACGCCACGTGCGTTGGCATTAAATGGATGCGATGGCGATGACGGCAAAGCCAACTATGTGAATGCGCAAAAATGGAAAGCCACTTGGCTAGATTTGATTGTGCATGGGACATAAATGAGATTCTTACAAACTTGATGGAGGAGAGAGAAAACCACCTATTTGAAACTGGCCGAGAGCCGAGTTTCAAACAGGTGGTTTTCGGCCTCGAAGCGAGCTCAAAGGTGGAAAACCAGACAGGGTGACTCAACCAGCTTGCTAAGCCACCTGGAAGGATATACATAGAACTGAGGGATATACACATAGAAACAAGGAGATTTATACAGACTATATTACAACTATATACATATATGCATGAATATACAACGCGGGATGACGCCCGCGGGAAAACTAGACGAGACAGAAACTTATCTACAACTACCTACAGCTATTTACAGTATTTACAGAAACAACCTCTGCGTAGAGGGCGGACAACCCTCTGGCAGAGCCGACCCACCAACGGGCGGCAAAATTGGAAGACAACATACCAGCCGAAACCAGGAAACAAAACAAACAGAAAAAAAACAAAACAAAACAAAGCAAAATGGATGGAAACCAGAGAGCGGAAGAAAGATAGAGGCGGAAAAGTGGGAACACCAACCTGAGAATGCAAAAGGCGGAGGAAAGGAAGGATTTACCACACAAGTTCTGCAATAGCTCGAGTTGTCAATCGGTCAGAATCACCACCACGGAGCACTTTCACTTGCCTGAAAATGACTGTAAATCATTAAGCGCTGATTACCATAAACTTCCTGCAAATGCTCTGTTAATCACTTTGAAATTGCTCTTTAATTCACTCTAAGTGTTCGAAGGTTTTAATCATGGTAATCGTTAAAATGACAGATGACATCTATTTATACCCGCGATAAAAGGCAATCCTCCTCCTTCTGGCAATCTCTGGACAGGCAAAAACCTCTGGCCCCCGGGCCCGAGGATTCCTCGTGATGATATAGCTAAGAATATTACGACGAAGAATCCCAGAGTCCAGAATCCGGTTCCCAACAAAAGACAACCTCCAGGACCGGAGTCCCGGAGGAGAAAGAAAACAAACAAGACACAACACTGGGGAATAAAACCCCGGAGAAAGAAAACAAAGAGGGAAAGAAAGAAAGGAAAAACCACAAGCAAAAGCAAACAAAAGCAAAAAAAAGGGGGACCCAACATTTTGCACACAAAATGTAGGGATGGGGATGCAGGGCATAACAGTGCGAGAGATCGAATCAGAATATGCGTGCTTAGATATATGTTCTATGACATGTGTACATACTAATTCTATACATGCATGGTACGGAATGATAGTACAGATAAGCTACATGAAGAACAGTACTACTACAGTTCAGAAAATAGAGCATGGAGCCGACTTAGGTTTTTGGATCAGTGTGAATTGTTTTGTTGTGTAAAGGCCAAGTGCCATTGATTATATGTTTGTAATAATGTCTTTAGTATTACAGTAAACACGCTTAAGTCAATTTGTTTGGAAGTGTTGTGTATTATGTTTTTAGGGCCGACTAGTCTTTTTTTTGTCGCGCCTATTCAGGCACGAACATATAAATATGTAATGTAAATGTATATTATAGGTGTTGAAGAAAATGCATAAGTAAGATATAGAAGAGAAGTATAATGAAGTCAGTATGAGATAAATCTCTTTAAGAGAGTATGAGGATCAGTGCATAAAATGGAACTAATCAGACAACAGTATCATCACAACAGTTCATTTTGTATATAGTGCATATCAACTATCAGAAGGTTGTAGCCTTCATCTTATTGGGAAGTGAGCTCAGCTAGTGAGCCATACACCTCTAACAGGGTTTTGTAATAGACTCCTAACAAGGTCATTGTACTTGGATTGTAAAGACTACTCCTAACAGGGCAAAGGAACTTTAATAGGTTCATTATAATAGTACAATATTTGTGGGTACTAATTCCCACTAGGGTTTTCCTCTGATCAAGTTTTCCCCGTAATCATATCATGTGTTATGATTTCTTGTGTTAAGCTTCATTGAATGTATATTTTCTTTATGTTTAAAGTGCTGAAATATAATTAATAGACAAATACTGATTCACCCCCCCCCCTCCCAGTGTTTCTAACAATTGGTATCAAATCTTTGGTCCTCTGAAAGAAAGTTTAACCACTTGAGGAGATCATGGACTCAGTAGAAGCAAAACATTTGAAAAATAATCTTGAAGAAACTCTTGAAGATCTTGACAGATCTGAAAAAGAAAATGAAGAGCTTAGACTGAAAGTTGATAGCTCACAATTGCTTATCAATAAATTGAGAAAAGATTTTAAAGATTGTTCTACAAGTGATTTAGGGAAAATGGTCAAAAAGCTGAATGAAGAGAACATGTATCTGAAAGATAAAACTGAAAATCTGGATGAACAGCTAACAGCCAGTCAAATTACTATTGAAGAAAAGATCAAAGAAAGAAAACAATTAGAAGATGAACTTTTGCAAGAAAACATGAAAGTCTTGGAATTGGAGAACATAAATAAAAAGATGGAATCTGAATTAATAGAAGCAAAGGATAAGATTGATAAACTCCACA
>MU224543.1:2064580-2084230 GCA_018584345.1 Thuja plicata | reverse complement strand
ACTGATTCCCCCCCCCCCCCTCAGTACCATAAAATACTAACAATTGGTATCAAAGATTTGTTCCTCTTAGTATTAAGCTTAACTGCTTGAGATTATGACACCTAAATACCAACATGGAGAGTTACAGGTATGAGAAGCATCTTGAGGATGTGAACAAAGTAATCATTGAACTGAAGGAAAAGTTGAGGAAATCCCTTCCAGAAAGAAGAGAATTTACTGAGCAATTGATTGAAATCCAAGACTACATAGAGAAATTGTCAGAAAAAATTGGATCTGAAGAGTCTGAGCAATCTATTGCAGATCTGATGAAGGAAAATAGGAAACTAACTAAGAACAAATCAAATCTAAAGAACTAACTTGAAGGTAAAGCAGACAGGATGTGTGAAGATCTTGAAGGAAGAAGAATTGTTGAGAATGCAAGGAAAGATATTGAAGATGCCAATAAAATTGTTGAAGATGACCTAAAGGAAAAAGATGAAGAACTTGAAAAACTAAGATAGGAATATGGTTTATATCAAATTCAAATGAAGGCTACTACTAAAGAAAATATGCAAGTTATAAGTGAGAATGAAAGACTGAGAGAAGAGATTGAGATATTAAAGAAGAAACTGATGACTATAAAGGAAACAAATGAGAAACTGAAATAATACAATGAGAGCTCATAGTGTAACCACCCTAATTTGGTTTGCTCTAATCAGAGACCCTATTTTCCCTAAGTGTGATCATACCCCTAATTATGTCAAGACAATTCTTCAATTAATTGGCATAATTCATTTAAATCAAATTTAATTTTAAAGTGATCTTATCACTAATTTACATTAATTTCCTTAGCCAATTAAATCAAATCAAATCAATTAAATAAAAACAATTTAATACATGGCTAAGGTAATTAATTAAAAGGAATTAAATAAAACCTCCTAATTACAACTCCTCATTTACAAAATGGAAAGTCAATCCATTAGCCAATGAGAGTTAAATCACTTGGATCACCTCACATGGATCACCAAGGATTCAATCTCCACCTCTCTTCATAATTCAATACTGACCTCTCATTCCTCAAATTCTTCTATAAAAGGAATGAATTTTGAGCTCAATGGGCCCTTAATCTTAGAAATTTGAAAGCACTCTTATACGGCCATAATCATAGAATTTTAATTACATCCTTGTGTTGCTCTAATTTTGTAGAATTCTTAATGCATTTTGTTGATAGTAATCTCATAATCTCTTTGGGAGCTCTAAAATAAAATTTGCATTATAATTTAGCTTGCATTCTTTAAATATTCCATTCTAAGCATGAATGTGTCACTGATTTATGCATAATCTAAGGGATAATTATAGCATGTTTCATACTCTTCTTAGATAGGGAGAAATATGTTGATTTTAGTGATGTATATGTGCTTTTCCTTTGTTATTTCTTGTTTATCTCACTAATGCAATGACATATTGAAGTGTTGTGTTGCAGCTAGCAGATCCACAAAATACACACATTTATGGCACCCACCATGGGGAAAATCCTTGAATTTCTCCTCATTTTTTACTTCTTTTTGTATATTTGTGTTCTTTGTGTTCAGGTCTAGAGTCGCTTTTAGTTGCCAAAGCTCGCATGCAGGAAAGATCATCGCATTCAGGAAATAGCATCAAATCTTGGATTTCTTCCATCACATCCAGTAGATCCAAAATCGCATCTAGGGAAGGCTCGCATCAGGTAAATCATGTATCGCCTTTAGTGCAAAAGCTCACATCCAGGAAAGGTAATCACATCTAGTAATTTTTAGATCACAACTCGTAAAGGCAGTCACATTTGGTTTGTTGAATTGAAATTTTGAAACTCTAACCAATAATATTCTAACCATGCTTGTTTCTATGTTTTGAGCAGCCTAAAATTTGTTTATAGGTTGTTGTAGGAGACTTTTTTGTGAAAACTTTGGAAAGCAACTACTAACGTGTGGGTTGTACGTTGCCAAATCACTCAAATTGACTTCTATTTTGCTAAGCTTTCAAACTAAAGAACATTTTCCATCATTTGGTAAATTGACCAGAGGATTATGCTCTTTTCCTTGATGAAAAATTAGAAACTCAAAAGTCAATTTAAAACTTGATGAGAATTTGAGGAAATGAACAAGCAAACATATTGTCTAAAGTTTGAGAGTAATTGAAAAAGCTATTCATTAAGATTGTGGAAAATTGAACCAGAAAATTTTCTAATTTTTGGATAGTAATTGAACAAGCAAAGCACTAAATTTGTGGGAAAATGAACAAAGCTCAAATTGTGTAATTTGGGGAAAGTAATTGAACAAGAAAATCATCTTAAATTGGGTAAATTGAACAAGACAAAATTTTCTTTCACATGATTTTTTCTTTCTTACAATAGGAATTTAAAAGTCAATCTTAAACACATTACATAGTCCAACTAGGGGATTTGTTCTTTTTTCCAAGTTGGAAAAATCAAAGACTTGTCATGGGGGATTGAGTTTTGAGTTATAAATTTTGAGGAAAATGAACATGTTTGGTGTGCTTGTGGGAGAAAAAGACATGGAATATAAGAGTATTCTCTTCTTCTTTTGAAGAATCAAAAATCTAGACTCCTAAGTGACCAATCCTTTGAATTTTCTTTCAAAATATTAGAGGGCCTTTCGGTTGAGGAAAAAATCTCTCGGAATGAACCAAGTGAGGATATGTTTTATGCCAAACCTTCCAACTCACTATAATGAATATGCTTCCTTGTAGGCCAAAGCCTCAGAAGACGTAGTCAGTTTTTTTCCTGGAATTTTGATATCATTCCTTGAACATGCTTGAGTGTGTGTAGAGTGGAGCCACTTGAACATTTCTTGTGAGACTACACACATTTGAGTACTCATAGGGTTATATGCCTCAATTATGCCTTGTGCAATTCTATGGGGGATGATTGCAAACAGATGCCCAAAATTAAAGAACATTTGTAGTCAAACTACATGGTTTATCTCTGAAAGGGTGATAATCTTTGTGCAAGGCAAATATTAATTGCCCTAAGATACTCATCATTGCATGCCCTCACTTGCATTTGGAGTCAGATAATACGGCATCATGACTGGAGCCATTGTGTGCTTGGTGATGGTCATATTCTGATTAGCATGTGAGTGTGTACCTGAGTCTACAAGCAACTCGTTTCACTTTGTGCCTAGAATCTAGGGAATAGGGAAGTGTTTGAATCACCTTAACAAAGAAAAAATTTTTGATGTTTCCTAAAAGCTCACTAAAAATATAATCTCCTTGAAATAAGAAATAAATTTCATTTCCTGACATACATGTTTAAAATTCTCTGGAAAGTCTTAGAAAAACTCTGCTGTCAAAAAAAAAATTTCATGTACTTCGAGAAAAAAATTGACAAAATTTGAAAAACCATTAGAGGCTTGCTTTTGGTCATTCCTAGCTCACATGCAGGAAAGTTTCTCGCATACTAAATATCAAAGCTCGCATGTGGTATATCACAGCTCGCATTTAGGGAGTCGCATATGGGACAATGGGTACTTGCACATGTGTCACTCAGACAAACTTAGTGTTTTTGGATACCCTTTTGGCTCTTCAATCTGGTCGTGTTTCTCTTGTTGGTTCACATGTCATTGTTTCACAGTCTTCTTCAAAGTATATCTTGCATGTCCTTTTGGATTCTCACAATTGGTCCCAAAATGTGTGGTCTTTTCAATTATCAAAACCTCTTGATTCCCAGCTCACTATCAGGGCATTCTAACCCTTTGACACTAAAGTCATTCACTCAAACACAAACACTCTTTCACTACTTGGACACTTACTCAGACAATTTGAAATCCTATCGACACTATTGGAAAACCTTTGATGAATTTGAGACCCAGCTTTCATGGTTAACACAAGACACAATCAATACCTTATTGATGAATCAGAGATACCTCCTAGATTACTTGAATTTCAACAAGGAGAGACATCTTGCAATCCCTTATTCGATCAAGACTCACCTACAATGGAAGATCCTCATCAAGGATGGAGTGAAACTTTTGATGAATACAAAAATGAACAAGACCAAAACGAATGAGAAAGTAGCCACGAAGAACAAAATATCGGCTATCCTTTGTTTGAATCAAATAATGACAAAGATATATTTGAAGAAGAGTATAAAAAGCTCAAGAAAAGTAGAAAATTCCAAAGGACCTTGGAAAAGATTATTGACGAAGACAAGGAGAAATATTTCCTACACCTAGCCTCTCTTGGGGTAAGACTTCCCAAAGACTATGATGTTGAGAGACTAAAGGAAAAATAGGTACCAACACCTATTTCTATTCTCACCAAACAATTGACCTTAATGCAATCCAAACTTGTGACACTCAAGCAAGAAAAGGTCAAACCAACAAAAAAATACTCTTTGAAACACATATGTCCATTTCCTTTAGACAAGAGTATAAACACGGTTCTATTTCCTCCTAACATGGAAAGACCCAAATACGACAAGTACATGGGAGAAACTGATCCACATGACCATGTTAGAGAAATTTGTGGTCTAACCATAGAGTACATGCATGAATCTACCTATCTAATGAGGCTATTTCCATGAATTCTAGGCGGAAATGATATGGAGTGGTTCTCCAAACTCACACCTAGTGTGCAATATTTTGAGGAGTTAATACAAAGATTTTTTCAACATTACTCCTACAACATACAACATAACGTAACCATGATGAACCTTTGTAACATGAAACAAATAACTGGTAAATCCTTTACACACATTTTACAGAGGTTGAGGAGAATCTTTTCAAGGTATTCAAGAGAAATACCCGAATCTGAAAAGATGGAAATATTTATCAACAACTTGGTACCCAAAATGAACTATTCTTTGCAAATACAAGATTCACCTAGCTTTGATAGAATGATAAAAAATGCTATCCGTGCTAAAGATGTTATGGTCAAGAAAGGAGAAATCACACTCCAAAGTGATAACAAATCTAACAACTAAAAAAACAAACCTAAATGGTGGAACAAGAAGAAGAGTGTTGTTAGTGATGGAGTGGTAGAAGCATCCAATACAAATCCTAAATCAGCGGTGTTCAATCTTACAAATAGCTTACAAGTGAACAAAGAAGCTAAGGTAACAACCACAATACCAAGAGAAAACAATGACAACAACAAGAGTAAACCATGTACTTCTAGATCTCAATGAACATTTACTCCATTGAGAGAACCTCTTGAGATAGTTTTGAAGACACTCTTGGATAACAAAGTCCTCACAATACCCAATTTGAAGCTGTGGGAACTGAAAGTTAAACAAAGACGGTGGAATGAAAATGCCTATTGTGTCTTTTATAAGAATAAAGGACATAAGACTAATTACTATGTTAAGCTCAAACACGTTATACAAGACCTTATTGAAGGAGGCAAAATCAAATTGGAAGGACATACCACTAACGAAGATCACATTGCATTTAACAAACCATTTCCTAACTACAAAAAAGGGGAAGCTTCTAAAGGAAAAGGAAACAAAGTGAATTACACCTATTCTCGTAATGGAAATGTGATCAACATTTTGGACATTAAAGACGAATCAATAAATGTGATCACTATTAAAGGATCCAAGGACACATCAACACAATCAAACATGGTGACTCAAAGCGAAGCACAAGTCATGATCAAAGGAGCTAACTCCTCATGTAAGCAAGAGAAATCCTCTTAAGTACCTGTTGTCACAATTCCCAAACAAACAGCAACAAGACAAACATTTACTATACCATCTACAAACTATAACTTGGTAGACCAATTGCCAAGGACCTCAGCTCAAATTTATATATTTGAGTTACTAAATAGCTCTTCAGTGTATATGGAAGTTCTTGAAAAATCCCTACATTACAAAAATGTTCCAAAAGACATTGATGTAGACAAGTTCCAGGCAATGGTCCATCATATTTCAGCTCCACATTACCTCTCCTTTTCAGAAGATGACAAGTCCTTGACTCATCCGCATAACCAACCCCTTCACATTGAAGTCTTGATTCACAAATCCCATGTCAAACGTGTATTGATAGATGGAGGTGTAGGGTTGAACATATGTACTCTCAACCTACTCAATAAATTGGGTCTTTTAGAACAAACCATTGATTCAAGAAGTAAGATAACTATCAAGGCTTATGATGAAGAAGAAAGATCATCTAAAGGGCTCATTGTTCTACCAATTAGAATAGAACCAATTAAACACAATGTGATTTTTCAAGTTCTTTATCTACCATTGGCCTATAATATATTACTAGGGAGACCTTGGATACATAAAATGCAAGCAGTGCCATCTACTTACCACCAATGCATCAAATTCCCACATAATGGGGTGGAATTTAAAATTCCTACAGATTCAAGCTACACTTGCAACAATTTTAAAGCAGACAGTATGGTTCCTCATAATAAGGAAGTCCCAAAAGAATCCATACCTAAAAATTCTAAAGACATGGTGATGAGAAGCTTTGGAAAGACACTAAAACTTGAATAAACTAGTATGGGGGAATACAAACTAGACATGACACCATCATTGACTAGCATTCTCATGTCTCCAAGATCTTATGGGAAACCTTCCTCATCTTTCACACCTACTACATCAAAAGAACAAGACATTCACAAACCAACTGGTATGGTTAGAGCCTCTAATTCTCAAGAGGATGAAAAATAAGATAAAGCGGTCTTGGCTTGGCTCTATAAAGGAGAACAGAGAGAAAATGAGGTAAAAAATGTGGAGATATCCCCAGAAAAGTATGGTAAAGGATATGACCTTCTCAAAAAAATGGGATACAAAGGGAAAGAACATTTAGGAGATAAAGGGAAAGGACTTGTTGAACCAATACACATAGAATTCAGAAACACCAAAGACAAAATAGGGTTTGGTTTCAATAACAATTCTAAAAACCCTACTTCAAGAGATAGTCCAGTCTTTGATGAAGGAAGTGATGATGAAGAAGAAGAAACACCATTGGAACCATGGACATATGATAGATTATTATACATTGCTACTGAGTATCCCAAATATCAAGGATAAATATATGCACCTACCTTTGTAGCCCAACAAGAGCATCATGTTCCTTTGTTATCATAAGCTGATGTTCAAGAAGTAGAGGAAACAACAGAAGACTCTATAAAACTCCAATAGGTAGAAGAAACTAATGAATAAATACCCCAACAAAAAGATATACATCCTAACTAGGGGAAATTGGTGACAATTTCACATGTCCTAGACTTACCACACTTTGATCTACAAGTGGATAATAGGGTACATCAGGTAGCTATTGCTGATTTCTTAAACTGATCTGATGATGAAATAACAAAATCACATGATTATGAATGGGATAACCTGTCTAATGCTACCATGGACATTGAGGTAGATGTGATTCAAAAATTTGCATCTATATTGGAAAGAGGAGAGATTTTTGACACTTCCCCTAACATTGTTCTTGTCCTAGAATCAAATGAGATACCACTACCCAGGATTGTTGATGGAGACACTGGTGCTTTACTAGGTCTAGAGGATATTCAAAGGATACAAGTTATGAGTTTCAATTTCATGAGAGAAGAAGAGGAAAGATCAACTGATGACTCTCTAGAGTTAGGTCTGCATATTACTAACAACAACCCTACTAATGACGATTCAACTCGTAATGATCTATACATTATAGAAGGTAACTTAATGGAACATGTCTTGTTAGTTAATAGACTTGACGCTGACACAATGCTGTCCTTACCAAACTCTGAATTATTGTCCTTGGTAAACCCCAACTTGATTGATTGGACCAATTCATATTCTACTCCTATCATGAACTTTCCCAATGACTATACTTTGGCATGTTATCTAAATGCTTGTGAACCCCATCCCTCTTCCACCAATGCAAGGAGCATGAACATGACAGAGGAGGATATCAATTTTCTTAATAAAAATTTGAAAAATAAAAATAAGAAAAGAAATGATGGTGAAAACCACGTTGTGGCAGTATCAGATTCTAAAAAAGTAAAAATAAAAGATGTATTTGATGGTGATAACCTCTCAGAGGTGCCAAAATATGAGATTCTTGATATGCTCCTTGAGCATTTTCAAGAAAGATCTTTAGTTCTGATAGAAAATACACAACTAGTTAACTTGGGAATAGCAGAAGATCCTTAATTTGTTCACCTATCACAATCCTTATCAGAAGAAGAAAATATACAATTCACTAACTTTCTCAAAGAGAAGAAGATCAACTTTGCATGGTCTTACACGGATATGCCTGGACTTGATTCTGAGTTAATAATGCATTACTTATCTATAGCTCTTAGAATCAAACCTGTGAAACAAAAATCAAGGAAGATGCATCCACATGTGACATTATTAGTGAAAGAAGAGCTGGAAAACTATTAAAATATGGATTCATAAGAGTCATCTCTTGTGCAGGATGGATTTGTAATGTGGTACCAATTTCTAAAATAGATTATTTCTATCAGGATCTACATAGATTGTAGAGACCTAAACAAAGCTTGTCCTAAAGATGATTTTCTGTTTCCAAATATTGATATGATTATAGATCTCACAGCGGGATATCAGATGTATTCTCTTATGGATGGATTCTCAGGCTATAACCAAATTAATATTGCTCCTGAAGACCAAGAAAAGATAGTATTTACATGCGCATGTGGAGCATTTTGCTGGAACATCATGCTATTTGGACTAAAGAATGTTGACGCTACATACCAGAGAGATATGATAACAATCTTCCACAACATGATACACAAAAATATGGAGGACTATGTGGACGATACATTAGCCAAGTCAAAAACAAGAACAACTCACATTGAAGACTTGAGAAAGATACTAGATCGCATGGAGAAATTTCAACTAAGGCTTAATTCAAAGAAATGTGCATTTGGAGTCCAATCAGGGAAACTCTTAGGGTTTATTTTATCAACTAAAGGAATTGAGCTAGATCCCAAAAAGGTAAAATCTATACTGGAAATGTCACCTCCTCACAATATCAGTTAAATAAGGATGATTCTAGGAAGACTTCAGTCCATCAGGAGATTTATGTCCCAACTTGTAGATAGAGTGAAACCTTTCACAAAATTTCTACATAAAGGTGTTACTTTCAAATGGGAAGAGTATTGTGAAAACAATTTCAAAAAATTAAAAGATTACTTCGCTACTCCTCCTATTCTCATGGAACCTATTCATGGAAAACCATTACTACTCTATATCTCAGCTACAGCTACATCTCTTGGAGTATTGCTAGCACAAGAGGATGAAAACAAAAAGGAAAGGGCTATTTATTATATCAGCGGGACCTTAGTGTCTTATGAACTCAATTAATGTATCATTGAAAAAGCTTGCTTAGCAGTTGTTTTTGCATCCCAGAAACTGAGACACTACATTCTCTCGCATACAGTGAAACTTATTGCAAAAACAAATCCTCTCAAATATCTCTTGAGTAAAACAACATTGACAGGAGGACTAGAAAAATGGGTCTTAGTTCTCAGTGAATTTGATATAGAGTATATTGACAAAAGGGATATCAAAGGATAATTCCTAGTTGATCAACTAGCTGATTCACCATTGCAAGTTGATGCACCCTTGATAATTGAATTTCTAGATGAAACAATCATGCACTTAACTAAATATCCATGGAATATGTATTTTGATGGTTCTTTCACACAAAAAGGATCTGGAGTAGGGGTGCTATTTATCACTCCTCAAGGCTACAAGATTCCCAAGTTGTATAGACTAATATTTTCATGCACGAATAACATCTCATAATAAGAAGCATTGGTAAATGGACTCAAGCTTGCTATGGAATGGAAAATTGTAGAGTTACATGTGTATGGTGACTCTCAACTCATTATCAACCAAGTAAATGGAGATTATCAGATAAAAGATGAGAAACTAATGCCTTACAAACAACTAGTTGAAGACTTGAAAAAGTACTTTGTCTTCATCACATTCCAAAAAATACCAAGAATGGAAAACAAAGCTGCAAATGCTATGGCTACACTATCATCCATGTTACAAATGGAAGAAAACCAAATTTACTATGACTTCTTGGTGGAGGAATTATCCTTTCCAACCTTTGATACACCTGAATCCTAAGTGATTTTTGCGTTAAATTCCCAAGACCAATCTTGATATGCCAAAATAATTAATTATCTTACTGATCAAACCATACCTAATGGCCTATCAAGAAATGAAAAATGAGCTTTAATTAGGACAACATCGTGTCATGTCCTCATCACTACTAACTTATATAGATAAGGTCTTGACGGTATGCTTCATAGGTGTTTAGAACAAAAATATTCTGACCACACATTTAAAAAGGTTCACGAAGGTGTATGTGGATTGCACTCTAATGGATTTTCATTAGCTAAGAAACTATTAAGAGATGGCTATTATTGGCCCACAATGGAAAAATATGTTGTTCAATTTTCTAAAACATGTCACAAATGTCAAACACATGGAAACCTTATCCATGCTCCAGCCAGAGAACTCATACCTTTTATAACACATTGGCTATTTCAGCAATGGGCCTTTGATCTTGTTGGACAAATGATGTAGGAGCATCTTGGGTCCTTGGCAATCTTGCTCAACCAAAAAGATGTTTGTTTTTTTCTTTTGTTTGTTTGGAGGCTATTCGAGAAATACTCTATTTCTCAAGTCTGTCACTCAGTTATGCTTGTCCCGAGTTGGTCTTTGTTGCTCGAGTTTCTATCGCTCGGGCATGCTTGTTTGTTTCCTGTTTCTCTGGTTTCTCTTCTAATGCTTGGGTTTGTATCCTTTTTCTCATGGTTTTCTTTTCCTGATTCACTCTGTTGCTTGGTCATCTTTTGCCCGAATTATTTATTTTGGATTTGGATATGGTGGCTGACTTCTTCTGTTAAATTCTATGGCTTAATTGATTTGGGGTCTCTCTTTGGGATCTATGTGGACCTAAATCTAGGTCTCACTTATGTATTTGAGCATCGACCTCTCTGTTGGACTCTTGTATATATTTTTTTCTATGTTCTTAGTTGAGGAGGATCAGTTTTAGAAGAGGATTTGATATGAGATTATCTGTAAGCAGGTCTGTGACCTCACATGTATGGAGATTAATTTGTAATTTATTAAATGTATATGGCCCAAATCAGGAAGGCCTTATAGCTTGGCATGTAATGATTTTGATCAATTAACGAAAAGGATTTCTATTGTTTCTTCTCTAATAGTGTTTTTGTTTCTTCCACACTATGTTGGAAAGTTGGTTTGGTAGTTGGGAGATCCCTTGGCCCCATTATCAACCATGTCACGCGTCAGGTGGTATTAGAGCATTGGTGAGATCTAAGTTCCTTCTTGTAAACCCTAACCCTATTTGGTGATATTTTTGTGGGGTAGTGGATTTTGATCTGACCTACAATTATAGACAGATTCAAGATGGTTCATGGGAGAGGAAATGTAGATCCAAGTCTAGCTGATATGCTTAGACATATCGCTACTAGATTGGAAGTTGTTGAGACAGGCCAGCGCAGAGGAAGACATCTTGAAGATGAATTGGAAGAGGTTCAAGATGAGGCTGCACCTACACCTGTGATGAATCAAGAAGAAGAGAGATTCTTGAGAGATTTAACAAGTTTGAAATCCACACCTCAGTTTAATCCTCCTGAGTATAGTGGGAAACTAGATTCTGATGAATTATTTGACTGGATAACTGAGATGGAAAAGTTCTTTGAATATGAGAATGTATGAGATGATAAGAAGGTGAGTATTGCAAGCACTAAGTTGAAAGGTCATGCATCCTTATAATGGGAACATTTGTAATTAGATCGAAAGAAGAAAGGTAAAGACAAAATCAAGGTATGGGATAAGATGGTAAACAAATTGAAAGACAAGTTTCTACCTTGTGATTATCAGATTAACCTAATAAGGTGAATGCAAATTTTGAATCAGAAAGATAAATCAGTAAAAGACTATACTCAAGAATTCTACATATTGGACATCAGATGTGGACATGTTGAAGATGAAGTGGAAAGAGTAGCAAGATACCTGAATGGATTGATAAGTTCTATACAATATGAGATTGGTTTGGTTAAGATGGAAATAATTGAGGAGGCATATTAATTTTCCCTAAAACCTGAGGAAAAGTTGAACAAAAGATATGAACAAAGACAAAGACGTAGAGGTGGTAGATTCCCTAGAGGAAGAGGTAGATCTCATGGTGAAAATAGTAGATCTGAACTAGACAAGTCAATTTCAGACACATCTCAAGACAAAGGAAAGGCTGAATGGAAAGGTGGAAGTCCATACCGAGGAAGAGGCAATTACTCCAAAGGTGGTTATAGCAGAAAAGGGTTCCAAGTAACTTGTTATAATTGTGGAAAGGAAGGACATAAATCCTTTGAATGTACACATTTATGAAGGAAAGGCAATAGTAGAAAAAATGATTTGGTGCAAGAGGAGTCATCAACTTAATCTGAGAAGGAAGGAAATCTCATGATCCAAAGGATACTATGGAGTGAGAAGGATAAGAAAGATACCGTCAAGAAAATTTTGTTCAAGAGAAACTGTAGAGTTGCAGATAAAGTTTGGAAGGTATTTGTTGATAGTGGAAGCTTGGAGAATCTGGCATCTGAGGAAATGGTTACAAAGTTATAGTTGGAGAGGATGAAGCATCCAAATCCCTATCAGATCTCATGGATCAAGGATGAACATACATTAATGGTGAGTGAACAAAGTTATGTGAATCTGAAAATTGGAAAGTATTATGATAAGGTGTTGTGTGATATTATGCCTATGGATTTTTGTCACATTTTTTTGGGTAGACCTTGGAAATATGATAGACATGATATACATGATGGAAGATTGAATAGATATTCTATTTGGGTTGATGGTAAGAAGCAAGTTTTGTTACCTTTGGTTGAAGAATCTGTTGGTGAGATATGTACATCTATGAAATTTTGTTTGATGGAAGGTAGACAGTTTGTTAGGGACTTGAAAAGAAATGATATCTGTTATGCTTTGATTACTAACAAACCAAGTAAGCATATAGAAGATGACATTCCTGTAGAAGTTGGAAATTTACTCACAGAGTACAAGGAGATAATTTTAGATAATGTACCTGATGGTTTTCCACCAATGAGAGATATCAATAACTGTATGGATCTAATTCCTAGAGCTAGTTTACCAAACAAAGCACCACATAGGTTAACACTGACTGAGAATGAAGAGATTAACTAATAGGTCCATGAATTATTAAAAAAAGTTTTGATCTGAGAGAGTTTGAGTCCATGTGCAGTACCTTTTGTATTGGCACCTAAGAAGAATGGATAATGGATAATGTGCATTGATTCTAGAGAAATCAACAAGATCACAGTGAAGTATAGGTTTCCTATACCGAGAATGGATGACATAATGGATTGTTTGAGTGGAGCAAGATATTTTACCAAAATTAATTTGAAAAGTGGATATCATCATATCATATTCAGAGAAGGTGATGAATGGAAGACTTCTTTCAAGACAAAGGAAGGTTTGTATGAGTGATTGGTTATGCCTTTTGGTTTAACCAATGCACTGAGTACATTTATGAGATTAATGAATGAAGTTATGAAGAAATTCTTGAATAAATGTGTGACTATATACTTGGATGATATTCTAATATTCAATAAGACTAGAGAAGAACATTTGATGCATATAAGGCAAGTGTTGTAGAGATTGAAAGAGGAAAATTTGATGATAAATCTGAAGAAGTGTTCCTTCATGAAAGAAGAGCTTGTGTATTTGAGATTTTTAATTTTATCTGATGCTTTGAAGATGGATCCAGAGAAGGTTGAATTTATACTTAGTTGGCCTACACCTAAGAATGTCAGTGAGGTAAGATCATTCCATAGATTGGTAAGTTTTTATAGGAAGTTTACCACAAATTTCAGTTCTATTTGTAATGCTATGACTGAGACAATGAGAGTAGACAAAAGAGAATTCAAATCGACACATGGAGCTGATGAGAGTTTTGAAGTTGAAGGTTGTTGGATTACCTGTGTTAGCAGTACTTGATTTCAATAAGGTATTTCAAGTTGAATGTGATGCAAGTGGAAGTGCAATTGGAGCTGTGTTGACTCAAGAAGGTAAACATGTTGCTTTATTTAGTGAAAAGTTGAATGATGCAAAAATGAAATATTTGTTCTTTGATCAAGAGTTCTATGCTATTGTTCAAGCTATGAAGAAATTGAGATATTATTTGATGCCAAATGAATTTGTGTTGTATACTTATCATAAGGCTTTACAGTATCTGGGTAGTCAAAATAAGTTGAATCAGAGACATATGAAATGGGTAGATTATTTGTAGAGTTTCACATTTTTGATTAAACATAAGAGTAGAGTTTCTAACCAAGTTGTTGATGCATTGAGTAGAAGAAGATCTTTGTTGACTGAAATGAGAATTGAAGTTCTTGGTTTTGATGACATGAAGAGTTTGTATGAAAGTGATCCTAATTTTTCTGAGCAGTGGAGAGTGTGTAGAGCACCTAATTTAAATTAATCCAGTAAGTATGAACACTATTTCACTCCAGAAAATATTTTGTTCAAAGGTATGCAGTTGTGTATCACAAGATGATCAATAAGAACTAAATTGATTAAGGAGAAACATAGTAGTGGACTGGCTGGACATTTTGGTATTGATAAAACATTGATTTTTCTTAAGGAAATGTATTTTTGGCCTCAGTTGTATAAGGATGTTCATATATTTGTGAAAAGCTATGGAGTTTGTCAAGTTGCAAAAGGAGTGAGTCAGAATACTAGTTTGTATACACCAATAACTATTCCTAAGAAACCTTGTGTGTGTGTGTGTATTTGGGTACCTGTTGAAAACAACACAAACACTCAATAGGTCATTGCATTAGTTCAAATGTTAGATAAAATGTTCAAAATCACTAATATTGGCCTATTTCCTTCTAACTAGAAAGAGTGTAATCTATAACATACTAGCCCTTAGAATATGCTATAAATTAGTGACCAATACTATTGTAGCATGAAGGATTTAAATTAAATTCAAGCTAAAGGGATGAAAAAGCATGTAATTTAGCTCTAAAAGATGAAACTAAAACAATGAACTAGCATGAGATAATAGATGAAATATAAATCTAGGATGAATCTAATAGTATAATAATGTAATTTTGATCTAAGGTGAAGGCTTATTTGCTCTCAAAACAGGCTTCTATTTATAGAAGAATGGGAGAGAGAGAGGGGGGACAAGGTTCATTTATGAATTAGGAGGCTCATAAATGAAGGTGTAAGAGCCTTTAATGCCCAAGGCATTAATAAGGCATGGGAGAGACATAGGCTTAAGGTCTTCATATTAATGAAGGCATTAATGAAACCCTTAAAGAGGTAAGGGAGGATGTAAGAGAGTGGATTGAGAAAAGGGACTTTAAGAAAGTCCAGCTTGAGAAAGTGGACTTTCTCAAGTGGGTTGAGTTGATAAGTATTCCTTAATGGAATGTGACAACATTAGGAGGTGGGTCAGGACTAGAATTTAGGATTAAGATTAGATTAGCATGGGTGAATGGGTTGAGAAGGGTTAGAACTCAGGGTAAAAGTGGTTGAGATAGGTTAAGTTGGGGTTTAGGGGAATATTAATAAATGAATTAAACTTATTCAATTTATTTATAAATATAGGAATTAATTATTTAAAAAATTTAATTTCTTTTTAATAATTAGGGGACTATAGCTATTTTAATTAAATTAAATAGGCTAGGGGGAATGGGTTAATTGCAAGTGGGTATTTGATTTAGGGATTTATTTAATTTATTTATAATTAAATACTATAGCCATGTTTGATTTTTTATTTGATTTGATTGGTCAAAATTGATTTGAATTTTATGGCTATAATAGTTAATATAAATCAGTGATAAAAATCACCTAGGACATTAAATTGATTTTAAAGAATTATGCCAAGCAGTAACAGGGTCATTTGGACATAATCGAGGGTATGATCACACTTAGGGAAAATAGGGTCCATAGTTGGAACATACCAAATTTAGGTGGTTACATTTGCCCCTCTTTGAATTGATGTACGAGCAGGGCATTGATTCAAAGAAAGTTTTTGATTTTGACTTCAAAGAGATTGAAAATCCCGTTCTTGGTTGTCGAATGAAATGTTGATGAGATCAGTCTCGCACTTGATTAAACAAAACTGATAGAATTGATTTTAAAATCGGTTGTCATCCAAAGATCAACAAAAGATTTTTTTTTTTTTAAATACCAATTCTGAACTTGGTTGTCGTCCAGAAATTGATAATACTGATTCTGAACTTGGTTGTCATCCAAAAGTCAGTATGAAGCTGCCAGGAGCTTTAAAAATCTTCTAAAATGAGGAAACATAAGATATCCAGCTTATGAGAACCAAAGCTTTCTATCTAACAGATCTAACTTAGTCAAGGAAACTGTTATGCCCCTAGTTTGTTTGATAACGAAGTCATTTTTAATGCAGTTTTGAGCAAAAAATTAATTGATGATAGTGTGACCATGCCCCCTCGGGAACAAAATCGAAGGAAAAGAAATAAATCCCTCAGGTGAAAAGAACAAAACACTTGCAGGAAGCGATAAGACCAGAAAGAGTGAAGTAGAAGAAGGTGTGTTTAAAAATAAACACACGAGTATCAAGTTAATTATGTGAAAATATGAGTGATAATGATATTTAGATCAAGATGTATGATGAAATATGCAATATTTACTAATGTGGTGAATAAACGAAGCAAATTTGCAATTTGTGAAATTGTCGCAAAAAGACATTGTGCTGTTGAAAACATCGTAGGCACCTTCGATTTGGTTCCTGATTAAAGAAAAAAGAGAACACAAATACTCTCATAGTTGTCCAGGAGGAGTTTCAGAAACCCTAAATGTCCCAAAAGACCCATATAAGCCTCCATATTAACCATTTCACTATTCATTTTGACATTCAGCTATAGAAAATTAGAGAGCTCTGCAGCAAATATGGTAGTCCCTATGAGGAAACATCATTTTGAGATGAGCTGACGACATTAGCGACCAGCCGACTACCCATCGCCGGTAAGTGCTCGATAAACTACCCTGTCAATTTTGCATTTTTGAATTTCAAGCATTTTGGTGTGTTTTATAGCCCGTAGAAGGTAGGACCGCATCCTACAAAATGCGCATCACAACCAGTTTTTCCCGGATCGCATTCGGTTTTTCCCGGATTCTGTGTTGCATCCATTTCTTTAGATTTAGTTATGTTTTTAACTAGATTCCATTAGTGAATCGTATCCCAGATTTTGGGGATCGCACCCCACATTTAGGATCGCATCCTATTTTTCTAGGATCGCATCCCGTATGCGCAATTGCATCCTATATTTCCAAGATTGCATATGGTAAAAGACTTATGTTTTCAAATTGTTTTGATCTGTTTGTGTCCTGTGAACTGGAAATGATTGAGTATAGTAGGAATATCCCCTTTGGTGTAGATAGAATGCTGATGCTTTTCTATGTTGTCAAAATCAGGCCTAGTTTGAGGTAGTCGCCTTTCGAGGCACTTATCCCACACAAGTTTTGGCATTGTCTGGCCGATTGTCAGATGATGAGCAGACTACCGTGATCCGGTGTGGATTGCAGGCACTGATTGGTTTACCCAAGATCGGGGTAAACTGAGGGTTGTTGACTGCCCTAGCTGAGAGATGGCATTCAGAGCACAACACCTGCCTACTGGTGAGATCACCATGACACCAGAGGATGTTTGGAGGATCTTGTGCATGCCCATGGTGGGACATGAGGTGTATTTTGAGTCTAGAGCTAGCGTGGCGATCAAGACTATGCGGAGATTCTTTCAGAATGACAACATAGACCACAGATACCTGTCCTGGGACTACATGGTCAATCACTATGATCAATTAGCCGTATATTTAGCTGGATTGGAAGGCAGCGTCCTTATGCCGGATAGAGCGCAACATGGTTTCTTAGTGGGCTGGGTCGGTATGGTAGAGCAGATGATCGTCCATCGCCGATGATTTTCCTAGGGAGCTGCATATTAGCTCACATATACCGAGAGCTGCATGAGATTATTTACCACCATACCAGCAGCATGACTATGGGTATAATGATTCTTCAGGTATGGGCCTAGGAGCACATCCCCATGACACGGCCGATTGGTGATAGGCAGAGGGCACCATAGCAGCCCTATGTGTACATGTACGCAGGTCTATTACAGTTGCCCCACCTGGGAAAGGTTGAGTATTGGCATCGATTATTTGATGATATGACAGAGGCTACATGGCGACCATACCTAGACTGTGAGGTATGGACATATGATACTCGGCAGGTTCCCTTTTTGTGTCAGAGCAGATATTTGATCAACCATACCAGATACATTATAGAGTGTTTCCTTATTACCAGAGTCTTGAGATAGTATGGGCTGCGACAAGGCCGTACAGAGGATGTGACAGTTTATGCTCAGATCAGAGATGAGGTGGCTGACTAGGAAGCACAGCTGACGTATGATACTTTCGCAAAGGACATTCACGATATGGTAGCGATAGACTAGGACCCTCGCCCAGATGTTGAGGATGCTGGAGTATTAGATGGATACGCTGCAGAGATGCTACAACATCCATTTCCATGATTTACAGTGTCGGAGGAGATGATTCCTCGTATAGAGGAGCTGCTGGATTATGATCCCGAGGATCGACCGGTCAGGGGGAGAGGTGGCAGAGATAGAGCAACCGGTAGACATGGGGGCCATGATGGTAGGAGAGATGGTGGCAGAGGTAACAGGCATCCTCCTCCAGATGACAGGCATGATGGTGATGATAGGGGTGGTGGCAGAGAGGTCGTTGATATAGGGGGTCTGAGTGGCAGTGGGAAGAGACGCTAGAGGTACCAATTTGTAGCCCCATAGAGAGATCCTGGCCCATTACTTACTCCTGAGCAGCAAAGACAATGGAGACAGAGAGTGCAGGAGCAGGATCCTGGCAGAGATGACGACCCTCTATCAAGGTGTGAGTAGGAGAGAGAGGAGCTCAGAGCCCATATCACAGCCTTGGAGGCTAGGGTGACTACTATAGAGGCATTGTTAGCAGACAAGGATAGACATCTTGAGCGGCTGAGAGCTGAGAGGGACACAAAGGACCGGACAGCAGTCCATCAGGGACAGAGGGTGACTTATTATTATGCCTTGTATCATGCGACAGTTCTTGAGAGTCAGAGGGCACCCACTTTTTCACACATATCTCAGCAGTCAGAGGGGGCCATGCTACCTCCAGCAGCTCCATTCATGCCACCTCCTCCTCCTCCTCCTCCTGATCAGGGAGAGGGAGCAGGCCAGAGTTGATACTGTGCAAAATGTCATTTTTGAGATTTATACATGTATATCTGGATCCTCCTGAGATCCCCTTTTTATACATTACATTGATATATATATATTGGATTCGTGCTTTTTGGCATACTGATCTTCTTTATGTGTACTGACACTCTTTATATGATCTGATACACTTTATGCTGTGATACTCTTTATGCTCACTGATACTCTTTATGCTTTGATTTGTATCATGTTCATAGTTTTTGGATTCTGACATGTTTCATGTGGTAGATGTATCCATTTTGCTTTTCATAGATGTGGTAAATGTATCTTTTGCACATGTGATGATATCTTGATCTCGTGATGAGTTAGTTATAGTTGACAACATCAT
>MU224543.1:2038145-2063319 GCA_018584345.1 Thuja plicata | reverse complement strand
AACCTAGCAACCATGATTGACTATGCTAACAAAGATGCCCCCAGTGCAGAATGACCTATTCCTAAGATGTAAAGATAGACAAATCCCAAGCGAGGATAAGATAGTCATGTAGGAAAATGAAGTCAGCATATGAGCACAGGAAAAATTATGAAGGCCTAGTATCAGTAGTGCATTGATAGATGCAGCATAGATCACAAGTGATGCCTGATTGCCAGGTTTTCACCACTTGGAAAGATTCTTTTCTTTCTTTTTGCTACCGAGATGCCTATTTTACCAGGTGCTCACCAAGGCACATTTCTCTTTTTCAATTTTTTTGCTATTTTTGCTTTTTTCAATGTTTTTGTAGTATCAAGGCGCCTGTTTACCAGGTTTTCACCAAGGATACTCATCTTGAAGGACCTTTTCCACTATTTTTGGATTTCTTTAGGATCAATTTTATGAATGTTTTTGGTATTTTGCAAGAACTTTTTGTTGTACAGGCTCTACTAGCCGAACATTAAGCATAGAACCGCTTCAAATGTAGAGTATTGATAGGATCAGGAAGAAAATCTCCCTCAGTTGTAGCTAATTGATAAGCTCCAGTCCCAAAAGTAGCTATGATAACATAAGGCCCCAGCCAGTTAGGTTCAAACTTTCCTTTCTGCTCTCTGTTAGGCTGGTTCTTAGGATTCTCTTTCAGGACAAGGTCCCCCACTTCAAACTTGTGTGGTTTAACCTTTTTGTTGTAACCTTTGGACATTCTTGCTTGGTACACTTTGAGGTGATCGAACACTTGTTGTCTGCACTCATCTAATAGGTCCAGAGAATTTATCTGATCAATGCGGTACTGTTCATTAGTAACTAGTCCTTGTAGAGAGATCTGCAAAGATGGGATTTCAACCTCAATAGGTAGTACTGCCTCAGCGGCATAGACTAGAGAAAATGGCATGGCTCTAGTTGGTGTGTGGATGCTTCTTCTGTAGGCCCATAGTGTGAGATTTAGTTGTAAATGCCAGTCTCTGCCAGACTTGCTCATAGTTCTGTGTAGAATTTTGAGAATGTTTTTGTTCGATGCCTCAGCCTATCCATTACCTTGAGGATAATAGACTGAAGAGCAATGTTGAGTAATGTGAAACTGTTCATAGAGGTCATCAATGTCTTGGTTCTTAAATTGGCCCCCATTGTCTATCACAATTGAAGAGGGTATCCCATATCTACAAATAATGTAGTTTAGAATGAACATAGCCACCTATTTTCCAGTGGCTTTAATTAGCGGCACGGCTTCAACCCACTTTGTGAAATACTCAGTGGCCGTAATGATGAACTTGTGTCCATTTGAAGAGTTGGGATATATCTGTCCAACCAAGTCAAAGGCCCATTGCTGGAATGGCCAATTTGTTATGAAAGGTATCAGTTCTCTGGCAGGAGCATGGATGAGGTTTCCATGTGTTTGGCATTTAAGAAATGCTTTGGAAAATTGAATAGCGTCTTTCTCTATTATAGGCCAATAATAGCCTACTCTGAGTAGCTTTTTAGCTAATGAAAAGCCATTCAAGTGTGATCCACATACACCTTTGTGGACATCTTTTAAAGCTAGATCGGAATCTTCTAGTTCTAAACACCAAAGAAGTGTACCGTCGAGACTACATCGATATAGGTTGTTAGTTATGAGGACATAATGCGATGCTATCCTAATCAGGGATTGTTTCTCATTTCTAGATAGATTGGTGGGAATAGTTTGGTCTGAAAGATAGGCAATAATCCTGGCATATCGAGATTGATCGGGAGTATTTAAGGCATAGATTACCTGGTATGTTGGATTGGTGAAGGTGGGATAGGATATTTCTTCCACCAAGAAGTCAGCGGAATTGATGTTCCTCTAATTGTAACATGGACGCCAAGGTAGCCATAGCATCTACAGCTTTATTCTCTAATCTTGGTATCTGCTGAAAGGTGACGAAGACAAAGTATTTCTTCAAATCATTCATTTAGTTTTTTGTAGGGCATCAATTTCTCATCTCGTGTTTGATATTCCCCATTGATTTGATTGATAACTAGTTAGGAGTCACCATATATGTGTAGCTCAATGATCTTCCATTCTATGGTGAGCTTGAGACCATTGACCAATGCTTCATATTCTGAGATATTATTGGTGCATGGAAACATTAATTTGTAAGATGTGGGAATCTTATATCCTTGTGGAGTAATGAAGAGAACCCCGACTCCAGATCCTTGTTGAGTAAATGACCCATCAAAGTACATCTTCCATGAATTTTCAGTGAGATGCATGATTGTTTTATCAGGAAATTCAATTAGCAATGGTGTATCATCCTGGAGTGGTGAATCAGCCAGTTGATCCGCAAGTACTTTCCCTTTAATAGCCCTCCGTTCAACATACTCAATGTCAAACTCACTTAGAATGCGGACCCATTTCGCCAAATGGCCTGTTAATGTTGTTCTGCTTAAAAGATACTTAAGAGGATCGATCTTAGCTATGAGCTTGACTATGTGAGAGAGCATGTAGTGTCTTAATTTCTATGATGCAAAGACAATTGCTAAGCATGCTTTCTCAATAATTCTATAATTGAGCTCATAAGTGACTAGAGTTCTACTAATGCAGTAGATAGCTCGCTCTTTCTTTGTTTCATCTTCTTGTGCCAGTAATACTCCTAGTGATGTAGCTATAGTTGAAATATATAGGAGCAAAGGCTTTCCATGAATAGGTGCCATAAGAATTGGTGGTGAAGCTAGGTACACCTTTAATTCCCTAAAGTTGGTTTCACAGTGTTCATCCCAGTGGAATGTAACCCCTTTATGTAGTAGCTTAGTAAAGGGTTGTGCCTTATCTGCAAGTTGGGACATAAATCTCCTTATAGACTAGAGTCTCCCCTGTAGTGTCCTCATTTGACTGATATTATGTGGAGTCATTTCTAAAATAGCTTTTACTTTTGCTGGATCTACCTCAATTCCCTTAGCTGATACTATGAATCCTAGGAGTTTCCCTGATTGAACCCTAAAGGCACATTTCTTTGGATTGAGTCAGAGTTGGAATTGTTCCATTCGATCCAATATTTTTCCTAAATCCGCAATATGAGTGCCTCTTTCTTTGGATTTAGCCAGTGTGTCATCGACATAATCTTCCATGTTTTTATGCATCATGTCATGGAATATGGTTGTCATAGCTCTTTGATATGTTGTTCTGGCATTCTTGAGCCCAAATGGCATGACGTTCTAGAAAAATGTACCCCATGCACATGTGAATGAAGTTTTCTCTTGATCCTCAGGGGCAATCTTGATTTGATTATAACCCCAGAATCCATCCATTAAGGAATACATCTGGTAGCCAGCTGTAAGGTCTATAATCATGTCAATATTTGGTAAAGGGAAATCATCCTTTGGACATGCTTTGTTGAGGTCTCTGAAGTCTGTGCAGATCCTAATAGATTTATCAGTTTTAGGAATAGGGACCACATTGGAGATCTAAGCTGCATAGGCAATGACCCGAATGAATCCAGCTTTTAACAACTTTTCTAATTCTGCTTTCACCAGTAATGCAACATGAGGATGCATTTTTCTAAGTTTTTGTTTCACGGTCTTGATCCCAAGAGCTATAGATAAGTGATGCATAATGAGATGGGGATCTAGCCCCAGCATATCAGTGTAGGACTAGGAAAATTTGATCTTTTTCTCCTTTAGCAATTATGTGAATTGTACCTTTTCCTCTTCTGATAGGGATTATGCTAGATGAACTATCTAAGGATCTTCAATAGTGCCCAAGTTCACCAACTGTGTTGGTTCAATTAATACTAAAGATCTTTCCTGAAAGTGTTTAGGGAGGATATCAAGAGTCTCATCCTTTGGTGCCTCTGAGAGGTTTTCACCATTGGATATTTCTATTTTCTTTACTATTTTGGGATCTAATACTACCACAGAGTGGTTTTCACCATCAGTCTGCTTTTTCTTTTTATTTTTCAATTTGTGACTAAGAAACCTGATATCCTCCTATGACATTTCCTCGCTCCTTGCATTGGTGGAAGAGGGATGAGGTTCACAAGCATTAAGGTAACAAGCCAGGGAGTGTTCATTGGAAAAATTGAGCATAAGTGTAGGATCTATTTCAGTCCAATCAATGAGGTATGGAAGGACCAATTTTAGGGAGTTAGCTTCTGAGAAGGACAGCATCATGTTAGCATCAAAACTGTTAACTGACATGACATGGTCTGTTAAGTTAATATCTTTGATGTTTAGGTCAATAAGAGCAAGATCGTTGTTAAAAGGGTCATTGTCAGTCATATATGGATCAAACTCTAGTGACTCATCAGTAGATAACTCATCATCATCTCTTTTTAAAAGAAGGCTTCTTGCTTGTAACCTATGAAATTATTGTAGAGTTATGTATTCACCAGTGTCTCCATCTATGATCGGAGGAAAGAATTCTTCTTCTACTTCAGGAGGATCAGTGTCATTAAAAGGGAGGTTAGGTCGCCTATTAGGAGCTGCAAGAGCTGAAAACATGTGAATTGTGTCTATCCCAATTTCTTCAGAAGCAATAGATAACCGATCATACTCATAGTCATGAGAGTCTGTGACATCATCATCAGATCTATTTAAGTATTCAACAATGTTTATTTGATGTACTCGGTGGGCTGGTTGTAGATCAAAGTGAGGTAGATCTAGGACATGTGTAATAGTGACCAATTGCCCCCAGTTAGGATGTAAATTCTATGGCTGGGGTTCCTCTTGAGTGATTGTAGTTACGGTGTCTCCTACCTCTTGAATGGGCAGTTGTTCTAGCAAAGGAGTATGAAAATCCTATGGTACCTCAAAACTAGGTACATAGCGTTCTCCTTGATATTCAGGATTTTCTACACCAATATGTAGCAATCTCTCATAAAGCCATGGGTCTGATACTATTTCATCTGTTTTACCACTCTCTGCTTCAGAAGGTGGACTCTACTTGGAAGTAGGTTTGTTGAATTGAGTATTAAAGCCCAATCCTATTTTATCACTGTTGAGGCGGAAATCCATGGGTATACGTTCAATGATCCCTCATCCTATGTCATTAAGAGGTCCTTTTTCTTTGTATCCAATTTGTTTGACGAGATTATATCCCTTTCCATACTGTTCTGGGGATATCTTTACATTTTTGACCTCAGAGTCCACAGGTTCTCCTTTGTAAAGCCAATTTAAGACTGCCTGCTCTTTTGTGTTATCTAAAGAAGACATGGATGCCTTTATCATACCATTAGCCTTGTGTACTTCTGGTTCCTATACTGTGAGAGGTGTGAATGTTGATGATGGTTTTCCGTAGGATCTTGGTGATACTGGAAGCTCCATCAGGGAGGGATTTAGGTCCAACTTGTATTCTCCCATACTTATTTCTTGAAGTTTCAATGTTTTGCTAAAGCCTTTCATGACCATGTCTTTGGTATTTTCTAGAGTAACTGCATCCATAGCCTCCTTTTTGTGTGGGATCATGCTACCTGCTTTAATATTGTTGCAAGCATAGTTGGCATCCACAGGAATTATCACCTCTATTCCATTATGTGGGAATTTGATGCATTGATGATAAGTGGATGGTACAACTTGCATCTCGTGGATCCATGGTCTCCCTAGTAGAATGTTGTAGGCTAGTGGTAGATCCAGAACTTGACATATAACATCTCTTTCAATCGGTCCAACTCTGATGGGTAGACAAATAATGCCTCAGGAGGATCTTTCTTCCTCATCATATGCTTTGATGGTTATTTTATTTCTGGAGTCAATTGTTTGTTCTGAGAGGCCTAGCCTCCTAACAAGATCTAGTGTACAGATATTTAATCTGGTGCCTCCATCTATGAATACACGTCTAACACATGATTTATGAATAAGAACTTCGATATGGAGGGGTTGATTGTTTGGATGGGTCAATGATTTGTCATCCTCCTCAGAAAAGGAGAGGTAATGTGGTGCTGAGATGTGATTGACCATTTCTTGGAATTTGTCTACATCTATATCCTTTGGAACATTAGCAGCATGTAGAGCTTGTTCTAGGATTTCTTTATGCATAGTGGATATTTTGAGTAATTCAAAGATGGAAATTTTGGCAGTATTTCTTGGCAATTGGTCCACCAAGTCATATTTCTCTCTAGGGATAGTGACCACATGTTTTTCTCCTAGTTTAGGAATAGTGATAATAGGAACCTTGGGTGTGGATGTCAGTTTTGGAGGTCCCTTGATCATAACCTGTGCTTGGCTCTAGGTTACAGTGTTTGTGGAGGACGAGGCTCCTTTGATGGTGACCATGTTGATAGATTCATTTTTAATGTTGAGCATATTGATCACATTATCATTATTGGAATAGGTGTAATTTACCTCATTACCTTTCCCTTTAGATGTTTCTCCTTGATTGTAATTGGGGAATGGTTTATTAAATGTTGTGTGATCTTCATTTGTAGTGTGTCCATCCACCTTGATCTTACCCCCTTCGATGAGGTCCTGGATAACGTGTTTGAGCTTGAGACAATTATTTGTCTTGTGTCCCTTATTTTTGTGGAAGACATAGTAAGAGTTATCATCCCACCATATAGGTTTGACCATTGGTTCCCAAGGTTTAGAATCAAGAATCGTAAGGACCTTGTTATCCACCAATGTCTTTAAGACAGTCTCAAGAGGTTCTCCCAAAGGTGTGAATGTTCTTTGGTGTTTCAAATTCCATGTTCGCCCCTTGTTATTATCATTGTTGGCTTTGGGAATGGGAGGTGTTATTTTAGCCTCCTTTCTTGTTTGCATACCATTGGTAAGATTGAATGCTTTGGTTTTGAAATTAATGTTGGAAGCATCAACCACTCTATCATTGACAACATTTTTATTTTGTTTCCACCATTTAGGCTTGGAATTGGAGCTACTGCCTTTGTTTTCATTTTGAAGGGTGATCTCTCCCTTTTTGACCATGACCTCTTCGATACGGAGAGCATTCTTAATCATCCTATCGAAACTAGGAGAATCTTGCATTTGTAGAGCATACCTCAATTCAGGTATGAGATTATTAACAAAGATCTCCATCTTTTCCGTTTCAGGGATGACTCTGGAATATCGTGCAAAGATCTTCCTCCATCTTTGTAGGAAGTGTGTAAAGGATTCTCCCATTTTTTGCTTGGTATTACATAGATCCATCATGGTGACATCATGCTGGATGTTGTAGGAGTAATGTTGAATGAACTGTTGTATCAATTCCTCAAATTTTTTGACTTTAGGATTCAATTTTGAAAACCACTCCATGGAATTTCCTCCTAGACTTCCTAGAAATAGTCGCATGAGGTAAGTGGGTTCATGCATATACTCAATGCTAAGAGCACAAAATTCTCTCAGATGGTCATGTGGATCAGTTTCCCCTGTGTATTTTCCATATTTTGGTCTTGCCACATTAGGAGTAAATGGAACCATTATGATACTTTTATCGAAAGGAAATGGACAAATGGTGTCCAAAGAGTTTTTTTTTTTTGGTTTGTCCTTTTCTTGTTTGAGGTTTGTGAGCTCAGTTTGCATTTGGTTGAGCTGTTTAGTAAGGATGGATATGGGATTTGGTACCTCCTTTTCTTTGAGATAATTTACATCATAATCCTGGGGTAATTTGACACCCGTGGATGCCAAATGGAGAAAGTATTTTTCCTTGTCATCTCCGATTATTCTTTCCAATAGTTTGTGGACTCTTTTGCTTTGTTTTAGCTTCTCGTATTCATCTTCAGGGATTTCTTCATCACTATCTGACCCAAATGGATTACGTTCAAACTTGGGTCTTTCTTCCTCTTTCGTGCCTACAGATTGTGCTTGTTTTCCATCATCATAGCCCTCAAAGGCTTTACTCCAATCGTTAGTGTTTCTACCCATTTCAGGTGAATCAAGATAAAATAGGGAATTGCAAGAATTTTCTCCTTGAAAGTGTGATGTTTTAGGAGGCACTTTTGATCATGAAGTTTGTTTCTCAACTTTGTCAACATTTCCCAATAGTACTAGCAAGGATTCCAGATCGTTCAAGTGGGTGTGTCTAGGTAGAAATCACTATTTATTTGTTTGGTGGATGTAAATGATTCTAGCGTCAAAGGGTTAGAATTCCCTGATAGTGAGCTAGGAATCAATTTGTTGATAGAGAATGGGTAGACCACACGTATTGAACCGATCGTGAAAGACTAACTGAGCATGCAAGGTAGACGTTTCAAAAGTGTTTGAAAATAATAGTAGGGAGACTAGAAAAGACAATAGGGACCAGCTAAAGAGAAAAAAGGGGACCTAAAACAACTAAGACCTCCTAGGAAAAGCTGCCAGAAATGCCCACTACCTAGGATGCGAGCTCCCAGATACGAGCCTCTGATGACACCATATACGATCCTAAAACTTGGATGCGATCCTAGAAAACTGGATGCGACTATATGCTTGACTAAATGTGATCTAATGCACCAGATATGATCCTAAATATATGATACGACTCAGGAAATCTCGGATACGATTTTATGATGGACTTGCCAGTTTTAGTCCATTTTGAAAAATTTGCGTTTGAGGAACGTGAATTTGTTTGTCTCTAAATTGCATCAAGAGGTATTTGTCAGGCGTGAAAAACACTTGTACTCTAGGGCATAAAATTTAGTGATTTTTTGTGAGGAGCTTTATCTTTTTAATGATCTTTCTAATACGTCAAGCAATTTTGCATTGTTAAAGGGGTGGATCAAACACACATCTTTTCCTATTCTCTAGGTGGAGGATGAAAATCGTTTGCTTGTTGACTTAGGTACACACTCAAATGCTAATTAGAATACAGCCATCACTAAGCACGCAATGGCTCCAGTCATGATGCTGTATTAGTTGACTCCAAATGCAAGTGAGGGCATGATATGACGAGTGTCTTGGGGCAATTACTTTTTACCTTGCACAAAGATTATCACCCTTTCGGGGATGAATCAGGAATTCTTTCAGTTGAATGCGTTGTAGATTATTGGGCAATCTGTTTGAAACTGTCCCCCATAGAATTGCATAAGGCAAAATTGAGGCGTATAGCCCTATGAGTACCAGAATATATATAGTCTCACAAGGAAGATTCAAGTGGCTCCACTCTATATATAACCCGATATGTTCAAGGAATGATGTCAAAATTCCAAGAACAAAACCAGTTCCATCTTTCGAGGCTTTGGCCTACAAGGAAGCAACTATTTATAGTGAGTTGGAAAGGTTGACATAAGACCTATCCTCACTTGGGTCGTTCCCAGGAGATTTTTTCCTCAATCGGCAGGCCCTCTACTATTAAAAGAATGGTAACCAGGATTGGTGAGCTTAGGAGTTCTAGATTTCTGATTCTTCAAAAGAAGAAGAGCATACTCTCCTAGTCCGTGCCATTTTTTCCTTAAACACTTTAAAACAAAGTTCTTTTCCTCTAAGCTATGTTGAGCTTGTTTTAATGATTCCTAATTTAAAGAAAATAGAAAGGGAAAGTTTTTTTTGTTCAATTGACCACAATGATTTAATGCTTTGTTTTGTTCAATTACTGATTGCCAAAAGTAATTATATGATGTGTTTGTTCATTTAGTACACATATTTAGTGCTTTGTGTTGTTCAATTACTTTTCCAAATTGAATTAAATGATGTGTTTGTTTCTATACTCCCAATTTCGTCACAAATGATAAGACAACATTTGATTTTCTGATTTTCCTCAAGAGGAAAAGAGTATATTATCTGATTGTCTTAGAAAATTTGAGAAATGGTTTTTAAGTTTTGGAAAACAGGGAAATAGAAGTCAAGACAGAAGGGGTTTGGTAACCTGCGAAAACCACGTTAGTATTTTCCTAGTCTAACTCTATGAAACCTGCCAAAAAGTACCTAAAAACACTTGTTAGGCTACAAAACATAGAAAGCACAATCTGTCAAACTTGTTAGGATTAGATAAATCAAATGGAGAAGCTTCAAAACTAGATACGATCCTAAATTTCTACCAAATGCACTGCAGTATCCAGGATATGATCCTATTCCCTAGATATGAGTCCTTGCTAACCAAATGCAATCTAAAACCAGATACGATCCAGGAAATCCCAGATGCGATCCAGAAATTACGCGGTGCAACGGTGTATCCGGGATGCGAGCCTGCAATATTATATGAGATTCTGTGTCTGATTCTTGAGTCTGCAAATTGCAAAAAAAGTGTTAGAAGACGAGGCTAAAATGAAAATTGAGCCCCACGGTGGGCGCCAGAAATATGTGTGTGTATTTGGGTACCTGTTGAAAATAACACAAACACTCAATAGGTCATTGCATTAGTTCAAATGGTTAGATAAAATGTTCAAAATCACTAATATCAGCCTATTGCCTTCTAACTAGAAAGAGTGTAATCTATAACATACTAGCCCTTAGAATATGCTATAAATCAGTGACCAATACTATTCTAGCATGAAGGATTTAAATCAAATTCAAGCTAAAGGGATGAAAAAGCATGTACTTTAGCTCTAAAAGATGAAACTAAAACAATGAACTAGCATGAGATAATATATGAAATATAAATCTAGGATGAATCTTACAGCATAACAATGTAATTTTGATCTAAGGTGAAGGCTTATTTGCTCTCAAAACAGGCTTCTATTTATAGAAGAATGGGAGAAAGAGAGGGGGACAAGGTTCATTTATGAATTAGGAGGCTCATAAATGAAGGTGTAAGAGCCTTTAATGCCCAAGGCATTAATAAGGCGTGGGAGAGACATAGGCTTAAGGTCTTCATATTAATGAAGGCATTAATGAAAACCTTAAAGAGGTAAGGGAGGATGTAAGAGAGTGGCTTGAGAAAAGGGACTTTAAGAAAGTCCAGCTTGAGAAAGTGGACTTTCTCAAGTGGGTTGAGTTGCTAAGTATTTCTTAATGGAATGTGACAACATTAGGAGGTGGGTTAGGACTAGAATTTAGGATTAAGATTAGATTATCATGGGTGAATGGGTTGAGAAGGGTTAGAACCCAGGGTAGAAGTGGTTGAGATAGGTTAGGTTGGGGTTTAGGGGAATATTAATAAATGAATTAAACTTATTCAATTCATTTATAAATATAGGAATTAATTATTTAAACAATTTAATTATTTTTTAATAATTAGGGGACTATAGCTATTTTAATTAAATTAAATAGGCTAGGGGGAATGGGTTAATTGCAAGTGGGTATTTGATTTAGGGATTTATTTAATTCTTTTATAATTAAATACTATAGCCATGTTTGATTTTTGATTTGATTTGATAGGTCAAAATTGATTTGAATTTCATGGCTATAATAGTTAATATAAATCAGTGATAAAAATCACCTAGGACATTAAATTGATTTTAAATAATTATGCCAAGCAGTAACAGGGTCATTTGGACATAATCGAGGGTATGATCACACTTAGGGCAAATAGGGTCCATAGTTGGAATAGACCAAATTTAGGTGGTTACACCTTGGAGTGATATCAACATGGATTTTGTTCTTGGCTTACCTAGGACAACAAGAGGTAATGATTCCATATTTGTGGTTATGGATAGATTTTCTAAAATGAAACATTTCATACCATGTAAGAAAACATCAGATGCAGTACATATAGAAGATCTTTTCTTTAAGGAGATTGTCAGATTGCATGGATTATCAAGGAGTATCATCTCTGATCAAGAAAATAAATTTGTAAGCTATTTTTGGAGAACACTCTAGAAGAAGTTGGATACTCAATTAAAGTTTAGTTCTACATTTCATCCACAAACTGATGGACAAACAAAGGTTGTAAACTAAATTTTGGGTAATTTGTTGAGATGCTTAGTTAGAGACACACCAAATAAATTGGGATTTGATGTTGGCACAAGAAGAGTTTGCATATAACAGTTCAGTGAATACAAGTACTGGAAAGACACCTTTTGAGATTGTTCATGGCACACAACTGAGAGGTATATTAGAATTGAGAGATATTGCTAGGGAAGAGAAAAGAAGTGCAGAAGAAGAAGAAATTGTTGAGTTCATGAAGACATTGCATGAAAATGTAAAATAGAAGCTGGAGAAAAGAAATCAAAAGTACAAGGATAGTGTAGATAGATAGAGAAGACATAAAATATTTGAAGTTGGTGATGCAGTAATGCTTCATTTGAAGAAAGGAAAATTTCCTTTTGGAACATATGGTAAATTAAAGATGAAGAAATATGGTCGTTGCCAACTACTAAGAAGATTTGATAGTGGAAATTCTTGTGAAGTGGAACTACCTGATGACATGGATATATCACCTATATTCAATATTTTAGACTTGTATGAGTATCATGAACCTCATGAAGAAGTGACAATACCAAGTGATTATCCTAAGAAGTAGATATAGGAAGTTGAACAAATTTTTAAATAGAGAATTGGTAGAATTACAAGAGGAAATGAATACATGGAGTATTTGGTAAAGTGGAAGAACAGAGCGATTGAGGACTCATCTTGGATTTCTCAATCTAAGTTGGATTAATTTCAGGTTGGACCTGATACATGATTTGGGGAATCATTTCTTGTACCCCAGGTATCTAGTGCAGGAGCATCTTGGGTCCTTGGCAATCCTACTCAACCAAAAATATGTTTGTTTTATTCTTTAGTTTGTTTGGAGGTT
This sequence comes from Thuja plicata, assembly GCA_018584345.1. Lineage (NCBI taxonomy): Eukaryota > Viridiplantae > Streptophyta > Pinopsida > Cupressales > Cupressaceae > Thuja > Thuja plicata. The sequence continues at coordinate 2,050,742 of MU224543.1, read as the reverse complement.
GCTCAAGAAATACTTTGTTGCTCAGGTCTGTCACTCGGTTATGCTTGTCCCGAGCTGGTCTTTGTTGCTTGGGTTTTTGTCGCTCGAGCATGCTTGTTTGTTTCCTATTGCTCAGGTTTCTGTTCTGATGCTCGGGTTTGTTTCATGTTTCTCAGGGTGTTCTTTGCCCGATTCACTCTATTTCTCGATCATCCTTTGCCCGAATTGCTTATTTTGGAGTTGGATCTGGTGGTTGAATTCTTTAGTTAATTCCATGGCTTAATTGATTTGGGGTCTCTCTTTGGGATCTGTGTGGACCTAAATCTGGGTCTCACTTATGGATTTGACTGTCAACCTCTCTGTTGGACTCTTGTATATATTTGTTTCTATGTTCTTAGTTGAGGAGGATCGGTTTTAGAAGAGGATTTGATATGAGATTATCTGTAAGCAGGTCTATGACCTCGCATGTATGCAGGTCAATTTTTAATTCATTGAATGTATATGGCCCAAACTAGGAAGGCCTTATAGCCTGACATGTAATGAGTTTGATCAATTAATGAAAGGATTTCTGATGTTTCTTCTCTCATAGTGTTGTTTTTTCTTTCGCATTGTGTTGGAAAGCTGGTTTGGTAGTTGGTAGAGCCCTTGGCCCCATTGTCAACCATACCTTGTGTCAACAAATCTATCCTAATTATTCAAGTGGATATAAGTACATCATTATGACCACTGAGTATTTCACTAAGTGGGTCAAGGTCGTGCCTCTAATAAAAACCACTGGAAAACATGTTGCTATGTTCATCTTAAACTACATCATTTGTAGGTATGGGATACCCTCTTCTATTGTAACACGCAATGGGGGGTCAGTTCAAAAACAAAGATATCGAGGACCTTTGTAAACAGTTTCATATCTCTCAGCATTCTTCTTCAATCTATTATCCTCAAGGTAATGGACAAGATGAGGCTTCAAACAAAAAATAATTTAAAAATCTTACATAGAACTGTGAGTAAGTCTGGCAGAGACTAGCATTTGCAACTAAATTTGGTACTATGGGCCTATAGAACAAGTATCTGAACACCAACAAGAGCCATGCCATTTTCTCTAGTCTATGGCACATAAGCAGTGCTACCCATTGAAGTAGAAATTCCATCTTTGTGAGTATCTCTCCAAGGTCTTGTTACAGATGAACAATACCACATTGATAGGGTTCATGCACTAGAACTACTTGATGAGCACATGAAACAAGCTTTCAATCATCTCAAAGTGTACCAAAAATGAGTGTCAAAAGGGTACAATAAGAAGATAAAACCATGACAATTTCAACTGGGGGATCTCGTTCTCAAAGAGAATCCTAAAAACCAGCCAAATAGAGAATAAAAAGGCAAGTTTGAACCCAACTAGTTGGGGCCTTATGTTATTACTGCAAATTTTGGGACTGGAGCTTATCAGTTAGCTACACCTGAGGGAGATGTTTTTCTTGATCCCATTAATACTCCACACTTGAAGCATTTCTACGCTTGACATCTGGCTGACAAAGCCCATGCAGTGGATGCAATTATCATAAAATACCAAAAAAATTAGAATATTGATCTTGAAGAAATACAAAATAGTGGAAAAAGTCCTGAAAAAGGTATCCTTGGTGAAAAATTGGCAAACAGGCACCTTGATACTAACAAAAAAAATAAAAAAATAAAAAAGAATGAAAAAATTGAAAAAGAGAAAAGTGCCATGGTGAAAACCTGGCAAACAGGCGTCTTGGTAGCAAAAATAAAAATCTTTGTCGAGTGGTGAAAATCTGGCAAATAGGCATCACTTGTACTCTGTGCTCCATCTATCAATGCACTGTTGATACTAAGCCTTCACGATCACACCTGTGCTATTGGTTGACTTTGATTCCTTATAAATGTCATATCCTTGCATGGGATTTATCGGCATTGCATCTTAGGAATAGTCATTCTGCACTGGGGGCATCTTTGCTATCATATTCAGGTTGCGTCTGCTAGGTTGTCATAGGCTCCTTTTCTAGGATGGTTTTCCTCTGAAAACATTATTTCTCAATACTTGCATCAAAATGTCATTATCACAAACAAGGGTGTTTCTTCAACACCACCTACCTATAACAAACATCATACTAGTTTTTCTCAACACTTTAATCACTAGTGTTTCACAACACGTTAATCAAATAGTGTTCCTAAACACTCTATTGGATTGAAATTCTTGACAAAGTTAATCTCATATACTATGACATAAAAACATATTGTTTGATTCCAAGTTTTGATTAATGATTCTCTAATGTGCTTGAAAAATGAGTCAACTGTATTTCTCAATACTACTTAAACACATATAGACTGATCTTTGTTTGATTATGATTCTTTTATGTTTCGATGATGTTTAAAACTAGGGTCATGTAAGAAGTTATGAATTTTATTTGATTGCTTATCAATTGGTGATTGTCATGCCATCCAAGTTACTCCATGATATCTATTCAAAGACAAAGAGTCGCAAGGATAGGGGATATAATATTTTCTTTTTTTTTTCTATGTATGGTGATTATTTCAAATGATCCTATAAATTTCACCTAACTTGGATGTTTATAGTAAGAGCTACCAACATGAGTGGATAGCTGCATATATCTCAATCCTTGTTATGTGTAAACTACAGTGAGGTTGAACCAATTTCCTTGTCTATTTCTAAATTAGATTCTAATTAAGGTGTACGACACATTATGTACCCAAGGATATGAATATTAAAGGTCATTACGGGTCACATATCTTACATTACACACAAACAGAAGATAATTCTTAAAAGAAATAGGAGATAACAGACTATTCATCCTAGCCTCTATGCCTTGATACTTAGGTTTATTTTTGACATTGCATCCAATACACATAGTATTCATACTTTCATGATAACTTGTGGGTATTGGTGATAGTTGTACTATCCAATGATGTTTGTTACAAAAACACTCGGTGATGATAAAAATGCTAAAATGTATACAAATCGGTGATAGTCCTAAGAGTCTACATGTAGATGCATTTATAGATTGCATGATTCATTTTTAAGAAAAACATAAGGACTTGAGCTCAAAATGATTTCCTGGTTCATTCAAAATCCAAGTAAGCTACATAATCTATATTACTAATATTAAATTTTGTTGCATATCCATGGCATACATTCTGTATTCGTAAATGAGAAAGAGAAAATTAAAAAAACAAAGTATTCAAACATTACATTTATTTTACATCCTAAGTGCATCCATACATATATTTGCATAAAGAAAATCTCAAAAACATACATTTGCATATTCATCTAGAATCATCTAAACACATTTATATATCAGCAATAAATCAAAGAGCATAAATGATGTCATCACATGAATCTATTCTAAATTCATCAAAAAACCAAGTACATAATCACATGTACATCAATCTAAACATCTATCAAGAAAGAGAACCCATGAACATATCAAGATCATAAACAACTATCTCAGATATATATCAATGATGGAACAAGATTAAAAATGTGGAACTGTCTATAAAAAAAGTGTATCAATATGATCACAATGAAATAGATATACATGTATAAAAGTCTATAGTACAATGGATGATCTCAGAAGGACCAATGTATAACAAATGCCTCAAATATCACAAGTACAAAATCAGGTTTGACTACCACCCTCTTCCTGATCTGGAGGAGGAGGAGGTGGTGCAAGATGAGCTGGTGGAGGCATCAATCCCTTTGACTGTTGTGCCACTCGATAATATAAAGGAGCTATTTTTCCCTCTAGAATTGCCGCACAATATAATGCAAAGTAGTAAGCAACTCTCTGGCCTTGATGCGTAGTTGTGCGAGCCTGGATATCTCTCTTAGTCTCATCATATCTAGTTGTTGGTCCATGTCCGCCAAAAAAGTATTTAATGTAGTAATGCAAGCTCTGAGCTGCTCACGCTCCCTCTGACATTGTGACAAGGCATCTTCATCCCTGCCAGAATCTATGCCTATATCCCTGGGAGGATCTTATCTAGGAGGTCCACCTCCTCCACTAGGTACCTATCCTGATGGCCTCTGTTGTTGTCATTTCTACTCTCTGGTCAATAATGGACCTGGAACTACTCGTGGAGGCATGAAATTGAAGCAATTTTTTATGCCACTGGAACCCTCTCTGCTGCCACCCACACCACCACCCAATCCACCTCCACCTTGATCATCTCCATTGTCTCCATGATCATCTCGGCCACCTCCATGACCTCTTTTTGGAGGAGGGCATCTAGCATCTCTCCCACCCCCACCTCCCCTATCTCTCTGGGCTCCACCTCTACCTCTAACAGTTCTATCATCAGCCAGATCATAATCTAAAGCATCCTCTATGCGAGGAGTTACCTCCTTAGGAGCTGTGAAATGAGGAAAGGGATAATGTAACATATGTGCAAGATAACCATCAAAACAACCTGCATCTACAACATCAATGAGATAATCCCACCCAACTGTGACCATATGACTGATCTCCAGCTATGGGGTCTCATATACTAATCTGGCCCCCAAAGAGGCTCCTCATCATGAATACGGGTGTATGCTGTCAGATCCTATGACCTGCCCTGTACACAACCATACTCTCGCAAGACTCGAGTAAAAAGAAACCACTCTACAATAAACTGGGTCCGCCCAATCAAGTAACTTCTCTTGAAAAAGTAAGGCATATGTTGCCTATTCGCGGTCCACTCCTCACAATCTAATTATGACCTCCATATAAAAATTGTCATATCATCCAGAACACAGTACCAGTACTCCATCTCTCCCAGATGGGGTGGCTGAATGAAACTTGCATACATATATACATAGGGATGCTATGGTGCGCTCTATTTGTCTACAATTGGCCATGTAACTGGGATGTGCTGCCAGGCTGAGATCTTCAAAATCAGGATACCAACTGTCATGCTACAAGAATACTCATATACTATCCCATGTAACTCTCGATACATGTGGGCTAAGATGCAACTACCCCAGCCAAATTTGCAAGATGAAACAGTCATCTGCTCCAAGGTCTCCACCCAGCCGCACATAAATCCATGTTTTCCTTGGTCAGGCATGAGGATCCCTCCAATCAATCTAGCAAGATAAATAGGTAATCGATCATAATGATCGCACATGTAATCCCATGTCAGATATCTGCAAACTATGGTCTGATCTCCAAAGTATCTCTGGGAAGACACAATAGCTATCATAGAGTGTGACTCGAACTAAAACTCCCAACCCATCACTGGAATAAGAATAATGCCCCACACATCCTCAAGTGTGACGGTCATCTCACCAGTCAGGAGATGGAATGTGTTGTGCTCTGAATGCCATCTCTTAGCAAGAGCAGTCAACAACCCCCAACTTACCCTGATGTTGGGTAAATCTATAAGTGAATTCAATCCCAGATGTGCATTAATTTGTAACTCTGTATACATCAAGGCCCGAGACAAAGCAAGGACTCACCTTGGATGAGGTCCTCGAAAATAAAATACCTCAAAATCAAGTTGTCAACAGAACATAAGTACAAGTTAAAATTAGTATTCTAGCTAAGACAACTACGTAGAAAAGCTATCAGTTAAGTCTTTTTGGCCTTCAGAAAGAGGAAAATAGTCAATATTGGGAAAAACCTAACTCCTAAATGAAAAATGACTGTGTTTTTATGGGGTGTGATCCTAAACACTAGATGCGATATGTGACTTCTCAGATGCGATGGGGAATCAGGGAACTGATCCTGTTTTGACAGGATATGACATGGGACATGGGGTACGATCCTATTTTCATAGGACGCAACCAAATTCAAAGCTCACCAAAATTATACCCTATACAATGCAAAAATAGAAAACAGGATGCGATCCTAAATTTATAGGATGAGATCCAAGATTTTGGGGAAAAAAAAAATGCGACATGGGATTAATAGGATGCGACCCAAGACACGGGGTGCGATACAGAATTAAAATCTCAATAACTCCTACAGAATTTGACAAAAATGAAAACTAAAAACAAGAAAAGGTAGGTATTAATGTACTCACCGGAGGTGCGTAATCAGTCAGACGCTGATGTCAATGTGCAAGCTCGAATCGATGCTTCTCCATGGGGACCATTATCTTCTCTATAGAGCTCTAAATTTACTGAGGATAAAAATGAAAATGAATGAGTAAAAAGTAACTTTTGGGATATATATTGGCCTTTTTAAGATATTTAGGAGCTTCAGAACTCCTCCCAGACAATCAAAATTCAATTTTGTTCTTCTTTGATCTACCGAGAACAAAATCAAATGTGTAGACAATGTTTTCAAATACATGCTACACATTTTACAACAATCTCACAAAAAAATGCAGAATTACTATACATGTTCAGAAAATGATTCGCAAGCTTTACGCAATCAGTTTTTTGGGTTCTCTATCATCAAAATATCACATTATTCATCAAAATATTGGTCCTACATCATTTTATTAGACTCAAAACTTATGTTTTCATGTAGTTAACTTGGTAAAATTTTGTTTTCTCTTAACACACCTTCGCTTCATCATTTCTTCTAATTGATTCTTTCTTGATCCAATCGATGTGTTCAAGTGATATATCATTCTACAGAGGGATTTTATTTTTTTCCTTTGATTTCGTTCTTGAGGGGGCATGATCACACTTAAAATCAATCAAATTATTTCTCAAAAGCATTAAAATGACCTCATCATCAAAATACTAGGGGCATGGCAGTTTCCCTCGATCAAGTTGGGACTATTGGATAGAAGGCTTTGGTGCTCACAAGATGGATATATATCTCTACATATTCTCAGATCTTTTATTAAGCCCATGGTAGATTTTTACTGACCTTCATTCGATCAAGTTCAGAGTCAGTATTATCAATTCTCGTTTGATCAAGTTCATAATTGATACCTCAAAGCTCCTGGAAGCTTTGTATTGACTTTCGTTTGATCAATTTCGGAGTCAGTATTATCAATTCTTGTTTGATCAAGTTTAGAATTGGTATCTTAAGATCTTTGTTTTATTGACCTTTGTTCGATCAATTTCAAATTCAATACTAGCAGTCTTAGTTCAATCAAGTGCGAGATTGATCTCATACGACATTTCATTCAATCAAGGGTATAATTCTCCAACTTTCTGAAGTCAACATCAAACATTCTTTAATCAATGCGCTGCTTGCACATCAATTCAAAGAGGAGAAAATCTAACCACCCTAATTTGGTCTTCTCTGACCAGAGACCCTATTTTCCCTAACTATGATCATACCCCTAATTATTTCAAGACAATTCTTCAATTGATTGGTATAATTCATTTAAATCAAATTTAATTTCAAAGTGATCTTATCACTAATTTACATTAATTGCATTAGCCAATTAAATTAAATCAAATCATTTAAATCAAAAAAATTAATACATGGCTAAGGTAATTAATTAAAAGGAATTAAATAAAACCTCCTAATTACAACTCCTCACTTGCAAAATGGAAAGTCAACCCATTAGCCAATGAGAGTTAAATCACTTGGATCACCTCACATGGATCACCAAGGATTCAATCTCCACCTCTCTTCATAATTCAATCCTGACCTCTCATTCCTAAAATTCTTCTATAAACGGAATGAATTTTGAGCTCAATGGGCCCTTAATCTTAGAAATTTGAAAGCACTCTTATGTTTCCCATAATCTTAGAATTTTAATTACATCCTTATGCTGCTCTAATTTTGTAGAATTCTTAATGCATTTTGTTGATAGTAATCTCATAATCTCTTTGGGAGCTCTAAAATGAACTTTGCATTACAATTTAGCTTACATTATTTAAATCTTCCATTCTTAGCATGAATGTGTCACTGATTTATGCATAATCTGGGGGCAAATTATAGTATATTTCATACTCTTCTTAGATAGGGAGAAATATGTCAATTTTAGTAATGTATATGTGCTTTTCCTTTGTTATTTCATGTTTATCTCACTAATATAATGACATATTGAAGTGTTTTGTTACAGCTTGCAGATCCACAAAATACACACACATAGAAGTTTGATGAAAAACTAAAAAGAAAAAGAAGAAACAAGGATACAACTGGTTTTGGATACACTAATCAAGGCACATTTGAAATTGGAGAATCATCTGGTTCTAGAGTCGAGAAGCCACAAAGAAATACAAAGGTAGATTCAAGACATTATAGTAAGAAAACTAACAAATCTATCTTCTTTAATTGTGGCAAGGCTGGTCATACAACCAATATTTGTAGGTGTCGACTTGTTACTAGACCTTACACTTTTGATGGATATTGCTACAATTGTCACAAGTATGGTCATACTGCATATGAGTGTAGATCTAGGTCTAGAAGTATATCTAGTAGTGGTAACTTTGATGGATATTGTTATACATGTAACACATATGGTCATAACATTGAGGATTTTAGGTCTAAAGTGAATGTTCCTAGGTCTCTAGTCAAATCAGTATATCCTTATGGAAGAGAGAGACGATTCAATGTCACATGTTCAGTATGTGGTAACTATAGTCATCTAGCTATGAATTGCAAAATGAGAACTTAGAGAGGAAATGTTGGACCATGGATATCAACATGTATGGAATTTTTTGTCTGTCATAGGATTGGTCATCTTGAAAGAGACTTTTGATTCACGAACCAGTCACCCAACCGGCCAGAAGACAGAAATGGTAAGAAAATTATTGATGCTGAGGAAGTCTGAAGTGAGATGAAGAAGATATGGGTGAAGAAAGAAGATAAAAATGAAGAAAAAAATAATTCAAGAGCAAGTCATCATCCTCTGGTGCAGAGGATTCATAATCAAACTAAGTCAACTTTAGCTTAGGGGGAGCACATAAAGAAAAATCATTCACTGATCCCCTGAAAATAAGAGTGGTGAGATCTATCTGCATATTGAGAAACATATATTAATGTTTTAGATAATCCTAATGATTTTTTGAGGTTATAAATGTTTATGAGGTGATAGCATTAAGTTTTCATGAAAGTTATAAAGGCGTTATTCAAAAGTTGGAATAGATTGTTTTACCGTTAAAAGTGCAATGACTATTTTCTCAAGGTTAAATAAGGCTAAAGTGAGTTCATTTGTCACTTTAATTTCTTATGTGCACTTGTAAGTTTCCAAAGGTGATTTAAGGAGACCGTTCTCTAGTATAGTGAGTTTTGTAAGCTAAGAATTGAGATAGTGTTTGTGAACCCTAACCGACAAAGAAAGAGCCACTTCTCTAGTTTGTGATAAAATTTTAGTGTACCATTTGAATTGAATCATGGAAAGAGTTTTGGATAACCCTATTTTGGTCAACATTACTGAGGAACCTAGGCGCGTGTTCAACCTACATCTGATGAAAGTGAGTGAGAATAATAAGTTAGGTGCCCTATCTTCCATGGCTTCTAGTGTCGAATTGGTTGAAGAGATATGATCATACATTCATTAAAAATTTGATGAACTTGGAGTGGATTCTATTAACAGTGAATATGAAGGATTGTGTGTTAATCAAGCATTGAAGGATGACCACAAGCATCTGATGACAAATGGTTTATCCTATGTAGCATATATACCTAATATATTTCATCATGAATGGATTATATATGTGTTGATCAGAGTACATGAACAATTTATTTGGTTGGATAGACCACACAAGATTACAAAGGAAATCATTCACAAAGTTCCTGGATTTTGTGTGACTGATGAGTCTGTTAGTAATAACTGAGAGGGGGGGTGAATCAGTGGCCTCAAAAATTTATCCAATTTAATCTTTAATCCACCAATCAATACTTCTCCAATTATTAAGTCCCTACAAGATGTATGCCTTTGAAATACTTGAAACAAATAACTGTCTGTCAGTTTACCTTGTCTGTCCTTATTCTCTTTGATTACTGATAAGCAGTAAAACTTATTTACCGATGCTCAGTAAATATGCAGAGTATACCAATGAATCCATAAATGCATATGTGGAATTTAAAATAATAAATTAATAAACCATACACATATAACACAAGGATTTTAACATGGAAACCCTATTAAGCAAAAAACCACTGGGACCGGTACCCCAAATTTTCACTCTTCTAAAGTGAGCCCTGTTAGGAGCAAACCTTGTTAAAGGTTGCAAAACACATAGTTAAGTGCGACCTTGTTAGAAGAGTTTTATACATAGGTTGTCACTTAGTATCTGGCATCTATGCTACCATCCTTGAATCAATCTCTAGACTGTCAATAGGCTTTATGCTAATCTTACTACCATCCTTGAATTAGCCTCCTTCTTAGACTGTCAATAGGCTTTAGGTAAGACCGATGCTACTATCATGATTCAACCTTCTGGTAATCTGTTAGGAAATACCTCAATTACAAAATATTGTTAAGTCCTACTATGTTAAGAGACTTAATGCTTCAATGGTTAAACTAAAACACAATGACCTATTTCTAATGCAACTTTTAATTGTATATATTCATATCTATTTATGTACAATACCTTTCAGATCAATGTATCAATTCCATTCCTTTATTCTTTATTCTTTCTACTCTATGATGCTATGCTTCACTGTGTGTCAGTGTCTGCAGAATTCTTTAGCTCTCCCTTAGCTTGATTGATCAGGAATGCATGAATTTTAACCTTCATTAGTTTCTCTTTAGCATCTTCTATCAATTCACTCCCCCATGTATTTTATTGCTTATGGAAATGAATTATTCTTGTCTCTTATATAGACATGATATCCCTTACTTCTAGGTTCTTGATTCTTGAATCTTGGCATGAAAAATAATCCAGCCAAATTGATTTATGGCTTTAACTCCTGATTTATCTTGTAGTTATCTTCTTACCAACTGTATAAAGCATCTTTAAATCAATTACTTAACGGTGGTCGAATAAAACAAATAAAAAAACTAGTTAATTCTACCCTTAAGCTCTGCCAACTAGGTATTTTGTCATTTACTGATCTCTTTGTTCTGTTGGTCAATTCTGCAGTTTGTCATCGGTGACAACTGCCAGTTCTGTCGGTGCAACTTCATTTAGCTTTGGGATCTCCGTCCATCAGGCATCATTGGATCTTGCTCATTAGGAAACACTTTTTTTAGCTCGTCGGGAATCCTGTGATTCTGCTTCATCAGGAAACACTGTCTTCTACTCATCAGGTATCACTGTGACTTTATCTCTGTCTTTACTGATGGTGTGCACTCCGCCAGTGTGGTCTGTCATTTAGTGAGTACTTGACTTTTATGCATTGTTGAAGGCATAACCTCTATTCAATTGATTCTATGAAGTCTTTGGCATTATGTATATGACCATACATATGATATAAAGTTGACATCAATGACAATACAAACCATTAATTGATTTAATGTCTTGCATCATCTTCAACTTAACATTATCAAACATTCAATCAGTTACATATCATCAATCTCTCCCTTTGGCATTGATGGTAACATTCTATATTATCATACTATACTATTTCTAATACAATATGAAATACAATTGTTGAGATTCATCATATTACCAAACAGTTTGTTTTGATAACCAAAAAAATGTCTGACCGTCGGTAAGCTCTATGTAAGCTTAGATTTGATTCTTGGAGCTTTTCTTATTCTTCTTCTGATGTGTTGTAACCTTTGTCTATGTCAATTTCTCTCTTGACTATTCTTCTTCTTTGATGTCTCTATCTTTTGTTTTCAACATTGATACAAATTCTCTCCCTATGGATATGATCTCTCCCTGTTTGGAGTAATCTGATAATGAATAGTTTCTGATGATAATATGGATACATTGTCTCCCTTTGAAAACAATGCCAAACAAGTCTGTCAAATAATGACAATTAAAAATCTGACATTCTGTCAAACAATTTCTTCTATCCATAATATATTCCTTGAATTTCCCTTATCCATCATCAATATAACAATATGCTCTGGTGCTTGGTTCTGATATATACCTTTCTATATATAGATGTAGCTTTGAAGTTCATCCTCTGCTTGCATCAATCATGAATGATATTCTGATAATATATGGTTGATGCAAATTTCAATCCTTTTATTGACTGTTAGACATGGGTTTGATCCCTAGTCTTTTTCTCAGGTACTCAAATGTATCCTTGGGCAGTGGCTTGGTGAAGATATCAGCCAATTGTTCTTTTGATTGCACATATTCAAGTATCACCTCTTTTTCTTCAACTTGTTCTCTTAAGTAATGATACTTGAAGGCAATGTGTTTAGTCTTTGCATGCATGACTGGATTCTTGGAAATATTTATTGCATTGGTGTTATCACAATAGATAACTACTGGTTATATGATCTTCATATGCATACCTTCTAGCAACTATTTGATCCATGCAATATTTGAGCAGTTTGCAACAACAACATATTCTTCTTCTGCAGTAGACTAAGAGATGCATCCTTGCTTCTTGCTAATCCATATGACAAGTTTGTCACCCATAAAGAATGCTCCTCCAGTTGTGCTCTTCTGGTCATCAAGATTTCCAGCCCAATCAGCATCGGTAAACACCTTTAGTTCAAATTTTCCTTCTCTTTTATACCATAAGCCAAATTCCTCAGTATTCTTCAGATATCTTAGTATTCTTTTCACAGCAGTTATATGTGATTCCCTGGGGTTAGCAGAAAATCTAGCAACAA
>MU224543.1:1991495-2034682 GCA_018584345.1 Thuja plicata | reverse complement strand
TAAGCACACAAGCTCTGATACCAATTGTTAGTAATAACTGAGAGGGGGGGGTGAATCAGTGGCCTCAAACATTTATCCAATTTAAGCTTTAATCCACCAATCAATACTTCTCCAATTATTAAGTCCCCACAAGATGTATGCCTTTGAAATACTTGAAACAAATAACTATCTGTCAGTTTACCTTGTCTGTCCTTATTCTCCTTGATTACCGATAAGCAGTAAAACTTATTTACTGATGCTCAATAAATATGCAGAGTATACCAATCAATCCTTAAATGCATATGTGGAATGTAAAACAATAAATTAATAAACCATACACATATAACACAAGGATTTTAACGTGGAAACCCTGTTAAGGGAAAAACCACTGGGACCGGTACCCCAAATTTTCACTCTTCTGAAGTGAGCCCTATTAGGAGCCAACCCTGTTAAAGGTTACAAAACACATGGTTAAGTGTGACCTTGTTAGAGGATTTTTATACATAGGTTGTCACTTAGTATCTGGCATCTATGCTACCATCCTTGAATCAGCCTCTAGATTGTCAATAGGCTTTATGCTAATCTTACTACCATCCTTGAATCAACCTCCTTCTTAGACTGTCAATAGGCTTTAGGTAAGATCGATGCTACTATAATGAGTCAACCTTCTGGTAATCTGTTAGGATATACCTCAATTACAAAAGATTGTTAAGTCCTGCACTGTTAAGAGACTTAATGCTTCAATGGTTAAACTGGAACACAATGACCTATTTGTAATGCAACTTTGAATTGTAGATATTGAGATATATTTACGTACAATACCTTTCTGATCAATGTATCAATTCCATTCCTTTGTTCTTCATTCTTTCTACTCAGTGATACTATGCTTCACTATGTGTCGGTGTCTGCAGAATTCTTTAGCTCTCCCTTAGCTTGATTGATCAGGACTGCATGAAGTTTAACCTTCATCAGTTTCTCTTCAGCATCTTCTATCAATGTACTCGCCCATGTATTTGATTTATTATGGAAATGAATTATGCTTGTCTCTTATCTAGACATGATATCCCTTACTTCTAGGTTCTTGATTCTTGAATCTTGGCGTGAAAAACAATCCATCCAAATTGATTTATGGCTTTAACTCCTGATTTATCTCGTAATTATCTTCTTGCCAACTGTATAAAGCATCTTTAAATCAATTAATTAACGGTGGTTGAATAAAACAAATAAAAAAACCAGTTAAGTCTATCCTAAAGCTTTGCTAGCTATGTATTTTATCATTTTCTGATCTCTCTGTTCTGTCATTCAATTCTGCAGTTCGTCGCCAGTGACAACTGCCAGTTCCATCGGTGCAACTTCAGTTAGCTTCGAGATCTCCATCCATCGTGCATAATTGGATCTTTCTCGTTGGGAAACACTATTTTTAGCTCATCGGGCATCCTTTGATTCTGCGTCATCGGGAAACACTGTCTTCTGCTCATCGGGTATCACTGTGACTTTATCTCTGTCTTTACCGATGGTGTGCACTCCGCCGGTGTGGTCTGTCATTTAGTGAGTACTTGACTTTTATGCATTTTTGAAGGCATAACCTATGTTCCATTGATTCTCTGAATTATTTAGCATTATCTATATGACTATACAGATGATATCAAGTTGACATCAATGACAATACAAACCATTAACTTATTTAATGTCTTGCATCATCTTCAACTTAACATTATCAAACATTCAATCGGTTACATGTCATCAGAGTCAACTACCCTAAGGATGATTGCTACAAAGTTGATTACACATTTGGAAAAATCCAAACTTGATTACTAAGACATGACCATCCATGATATAGTAGATAAAGAAGCTATATTTGCAGCTATGGTCATTAGATACAAAGTTTATCAGTCAAGTCATGTGAATAGTGTGCCTGGTGGAGAAATTCATGTTGCCTATCAAATGGTGAAGGATGATGAAATATATGATATGTGTGAGATGCTTAGGAGTCAATTCATGGTAAACATAAAAAAGATAAAGAAGGATAAGAAATAATATTTCAAGTATGGAGAAATTCTGGTATGTATCTTTTTCTACTTGCAAAATCATTTTCTTGGTAGAGGCGTAGTTCAATGGGCTACAGACAAACTGGTGGTTGTGCAAATAAATGAGATCATTAGAGAGTTAGGAGATAATTTTAATAATGCTATGTGGGGTTAATTTAAATATTTTCAGTTAAAAATGCATCATAGAGAAATAATCCCAACTAATATTGTAGAGGAATATAAAGAACACATTTGTTTTCTTGTTGATACTGACACTTGTAACATCTTGGGTTCCTTCCATGGGTTATAAGGTAGATAGTGATCTAGTTATACTTAATGCAGATGCACTTCTGTCTAAACCTATTGATGATACTAAACCTAGGTTTGGTACTTATAAAAAGGATATTCCCAAGATTCAGATGGAACTGAAGAAAGCAGTAATATAGAGAAAGACAAGGAGTATGATTGAGAAGCTAACACAGATGGTTGGAACTACAGAGGTTGTTGATAATCCTTAATGGATAAGAAGTTGTCATTAATATACAAGTAGATAGATTTTTGGTCAGTCATGGTCACCGAGCGATAGCACTCACTGAGCAATAGTGATTACCGAGTGCAGTAATTACAAAGTGCAGTGATCACCAAAATGTTTTGAACACCTAGAAGTATATCAACTGAGAATCAATCAACAAAGAAACAAGTGAGCACCAGTCTACACTGAGAGACTAAATTTCACTAGGAAAATTGGATATGAACTACACATCAGCTAAAGCACTTTAGTATTTAGAATAACTTTATGCTTAGCTGGACAACCTTTTCTTGTGGATCAAGAAAAGTGTAAATGATGGATTTAATTAGTTAAACTTATTGTATTCATGCAAAATAGGAGGTCAAGGTCAAGTTGTAAACCTTTGATCTTAGAGTTATTAAAGAAAAGTGTGAAACCTAATTAGGTCAAAATTATATATATATATATATATATCAATCAAGAAGAAGATGATGGTAGCAACCAAGGACATCTATGGATCAAACAAAGGTTTTCATGCAGAACGATAGATAAAGAAGAATTCAGGTATGAAGAACTAAATTCTAGGCTACTAGGAAAAGTAGAGGTATTATTCATCACAATAGGTGATACATATATTTTGTGAACTTAATGGATCTGTAATCAACAATTCAAGTTTGCAAGCTATCAGGTCATACATATTTGTTACTCTTCAACAATTGTAGAAAGAAGTTAAATCCTTCAAGAAGGTGGACTTAATAGTCTTTATGTAAATTTCTTAACCAAGTGCACATATACATTATGTTGCTAAAATATCCTAACCGAGGAGACTTAACAAGTCTAAAATGTTACTCCTAATACGGTAATATCATCAGAAGTGATCACAATTTGTAGCCCTAGCAGGCACCTTCCATTCCATAGATAGTGAAGCTTTGTGGGTTTCATCCCCACCGAAGTTTTTACCTTCTAACAAGGGTTTCTATGTTACCAAATAATTATGTCATGTGTTAATGCATTTCATGAATGTTTCAATGTCTGTTTTCATACATTTACATTTAAGCTGATATTGCATGTATGAAGTAGAAAAGAAACAATGGTCGATTATGCAAGAAATGATTACTAAAGGTTAATTGATAAAAAAATTTAAGGGAACTGATTCAATCCTCCCCTCTCAGTACAACACCCTTCCATTATTCCAACAATTGGTATCATAGCTAGATCTCTTATTTGGAAAAGTTTAAATTACTTGAGAGAAAAGATCATACAATGGAAAGGTATAAGCTTGATAAAAATATTGAGAGTCAGAAGTTGCAAATACAAATTTTCTTTGAGCAATACAAAGAAGAAAGAATCAAAATGAAAGAGTTATTGGCTGAAAAAAAAGTCATGGCATATCGTTACAATGAAATTGACTATCATGAAGAAGAGATACCTGACCTATTTAATTCATCTAAATCTGGATTTGGTAATACATCTGACACATTTGAAGGAAGCATTACAAATCTAAATGAAATCAATCAACATCTGATTAAATAAGTAAAATCATTGCAAATCAATCAAGAGACATAGATGGTAAGAATGATTGATGTTATTAATAATTATAGATAAGATAAACAAGAAAGAACTTTGGCTATTGATGATAGGAGAAAGATTACTAAAAAATTGCAAGAAAAAGAATCTGAGATACAAAGACATACTAAACATCACATTGAGATTGCCACCCAAATAGTTCTTATGAGTCATGAGACCAACCGAGTGAACATAGAACTTAATGGAAAATTGGAAGTTATTGGTGAACTAAGAGAAGAAAATGAGAAGCTAAAGCATGAAGCAAATATTCAACAACAACATAATGATATGATCAAGAAAGCTGAAGACAATACAAAAAGAATGGATGAATTCTTGAATGGACAAAGAATAATCAACAGCAATAATGGTTTAGGGTATACCGAGCATGGAGAATCATGAAACTGAGATGATCAAAGGAATGGCTACTCAAATCCAAGACCAAATAAGTGTTCATGTAATGACTGTTGAAAACCAAGCCACACATCAAATGTTTGCAAGATCAAAGCAAAAGGTATTTCTAAAACTACTTCTACATTCATAGGTAATTATTATAACTGTAACCAGCATGGACACAAAGCACATGAATGCAGATCTAAGATGAACAAACCAAAGAAGAAATACATGGAAAAACATTGTTCTACTTGCAACATGCATGGGAACACACTACATGAATGCAAGAAAAAGAAAAAGAAAATCTAGAAACCTAAAGAACAAGAAAATGCATATCAACTGAGAAGAGTCGATAATACATATGTTTTGGATTACAACACTTGGGTAAATTGCACAGCATATGGTAGATATGGACATATAGCTACTAACTCTATGAGGAAATGGATAAGAAGAACTAGAAATTGGAGTAACCCTAGAATGACATGCTTACACTGTCATAAGATCAGTCAGACTGCAGAGACCGAGTGACAGAGTCGAGCACTTTTGCAAATAGAAATACTATTGAAGACATCAGGAGAATGAGAAATCAAATGTGGAGAAGATATTCAAACAATGATAATGCTGGACCAAGAACTACAGTTGGTGACACCTCATCTAATAGATCAGGTGATTACACCACCCCCACCTAAGCAATACAAGTATGGAACTGGACTCTACAAAGTTGTATTTCACATAAGTTCTTATATTCATCAAGAATATGCCAAATTAGCATGAAATAAGATGCACTATGGTATTGCATGTTATGTTTTGTGAATCTAGTCTAGTCGGTTAATATAAATCGAGCATAAACTGCACATCGGTAAACATAAGAAAGATAACTGAGTTGACACTACATACCAAGAATTGTTGGTAAACATGAGGAAAACAATCAAGTTAACACTATATAACGAGTATTGTATACTCACCGAGCTGAAGACTTTGGTGTGTTAACTGAGCATCTACATTTTGCCAATTGACTGGTAGGTGAAGCATTTAATTCATCACTTAGGTTATATTTTTCTATAAAAAAAAAAAAAATGTGAACTCATTTGTTCACCTAGCGTTAAAGATAAGATTGTAGAGAGAAGAAGTGATTTAGAGAGACTACATTGCAAAGTGATTCACAACACCTTTAAAGCAACTCCAACAGATCATGAGCATTCTCATCAAGCATCCAGTGAGTATCTAGACTTATTGAGCTAACAATTCATTTACGAAGAAACCCTAATTTGACGAACAATGAAAACCACTTCCCAAACTGCAAAGATCAAGATGGAAAAAGACAAGAAGGTCATTCTAATCAAGAACTCAACCTGCGAAGAACCTAACTACAAGTTTTTCCCTGAGGTTGTTGCACAAACCGATGATAAGGGATCTTTTTCAAGTATCCCACCTAGGGTTTTACTGGTTGAAGACATCCGAGCATACATCCACTAAAAATTTGCAGAGATTGGAGATGTTGAACTTGAAGAAGCTTATCAGAAGCTATGCAAGGATGAAAACCTAAAGGATGAGTACAAACACGTAGAATTAAAAAGGTTAACCAATGCCCTACTATTCCCAAAAGAATTCAAAATAGAATAGATATGCATTATGCTCAGCCGAGTGCATAACGGTAAAATGTGGTTAGATGAACCTAAGGAAAACACAAAGGATGTGATTCATGGAGTGACTGGTTACCCAATCACTAAGAAGGAAAAATGCCTAAGGCACCCGGGACATCCAAAGATTAAAAAATAACTAGATTTGAATGGGATGATAGAGGTGTGAAAGTGAATTCAATCACCAAACCTAAAATGAAGTTTGGTGCATATGTGATTGGATACAAGATCTTTCAAGCAAGCAGAATGAACAATGTTGCTTGTGGAGAAATTGCTATAGCATACAAGATAGTAAAGAAAGGTGTGCAACTGGACCTAGTCAAGCTACTATTGAAACAACTAGAGGAAAACATGAGAATAATTAGATCAACATGATCTAATACATGTAAGTTTGGTTCTCTATTAATGTGCACATTCTTTTACTTTCAGAACTTCTTTCCTTCAGTCGGTAATGTCACTTGGGACACCAACCAACCGATTCATGATTACATTAAATTGCTAGGAGACAATTTCACTAAACTATTGGATGGATACTTTACAACATTTAAGAATAGGATGAAGAAAAGGATGAGAATTCCTACACAATTGGTTGAACAATACAAAGATGGCATATTCTTTGTAGTTGACACTGACACCACACTCATTAAGGCTGCCAACCCAAGAACAACATGGTTATCACCATTGGAATATGAGATTGAAATAGATCTAACTAAAAAATCTATTGAAGACCTACTAAATGAACTAGTTGACAACTCTCTAAGCAGATTTGGTACTTATGAGGAAGCCAAGTCAAGAATAAAGACTAGTTTAGTGGTCAAGAAGACATGGAAGAATAAAATACAAATGGTGAAAACACTTAAGAAGAAACTCTTGGTAATTGACAAAGAGTTGGAACAAACAATAGATACCACTGAGGAATAGTCACCTGTTGGTGAAGGAAAAGAACTAAGTGATTTAGAGTCTACCAAATTTGATGCAGAGCCACCAAAGGCCAAGAAATCAAAGATTACTGATGTAACAGCAGCATCCAGAACAAAAAGCAAAACAACTAAGGTAGACTCACCACCATTAATGAAACATATAGTAAGAACATATATGAAAAGAAAGCCTAAAGCCTCAACAAATCCAAGACAATGAAAGAGATATATACGAGGAAGAGAAGATAAGGATGATACTGTAGAAGAAGAAAGATAATATAGGATCCAAGTAGAAAAGGCTAAAATACCAAAAAAAATGATGAAATTGCAAAGTAAATCATTAATATAGGCAGTATATCACATCACAAGATTAGACAATGGGTAAATCTCTCTACCGAGGATCAGAAAAAAATAGAACAAGCAATCATTAAAATGATGATAGCTTACAAGTATGTACCTCTACAATTTGGTAATCATATTCCACAGGAGTTACAGGATAAAATATCAGCTAGGTGGACATATGCATTGCATATGGAAAAAAAATGAGAGAGAAATCCCTAGCTACATTCATGCCTGACTCGACACTTGAATAAATTGATGCAACAATAAATGAGTACAACAAGAAATTTTTTGTGAAGAAAAGAGCTTACAGGGTATTGCAGAACAAGCTCAAAGATATTGACATAGAAAGAAACAAAATTTGGACACAAATCCTCAATCCACCCGAGCAGGTGCTAGCTATAATTGAGACTGCTCACACTGAGGAGAAGGAGGCCACACCAAGCCCTGAGCACATTTTCATTGATGACAGCGAGGATTTCAATCCAATTGACTTAACTACATAGGAAAGTAAGGCCATGGATCATATTCATCAAATAATGTAATCATTAGGAGAAACAATAGACATAACAATACAGGATACAACTCATGGAGATTCTGATGATAATGTCAAGGTTGATGAAGAAGTCAATGTTGCCACTGAGAAAATAAATGAACAAGACACTACTAATGTTGCACATGTACAAATACAAGGAAATATGCCTTTATTGATGCAAGCAATAAATATAATGACTGAGTCACAATAAACACCACCTAACACTGAAGCAAAACAACCGATGGAAAAAGGTGAGGAATAAGGGAAAAAGAAAACAGATGACAATGGAGAGGATAAACTGATTAACTACATTAGATATAATTATTTCAGAACTAGTTACCTTAGCTCAAAATTTATGTACTATTGAAAACTTCACCACTGAGCATGATGCACAAATAGCTAAGTTAAATGAAGATCTAAAAACTAGTGCACAAAGTCTTTCAACTGAGCCAAATGTATTCAAATTGCATTAGGAAAAGCTACTTGAATCTAAGCAATTAAGACTTGAAATACAAAAGGAAGAAATAAAAATCAGAGATGAAGTAACAGAGCTACAAGCTATGTTACTACCGAATCTCACATTGTTGATAACAGATATGACTACGAAAAAGACACTAATAGCCACCCCAGAGATGTTAGTAGCTGAAAGAACCTATGACATGGATGCTCAACTTATTTTGGAGAAAATGACCCTAGAGAACCTAAAGGAGAAATGGGAAAATCTTATGGAAGCCATCAATAAATCTCATAAGCACATTCTTGACAAGTTGTAAGTTATACATCTTTGTCATTACTTTCAAAAAAAGGGGAAACATGCACATACAGGGGGAAAACATGTACATACATTGTATCTACATACCAATTCATTCACATAGGGGGAGTCATTGAAAAAGCACAAAAATTGGTGTATATACTGTACATATCAGTTTCTGATACTAATGCCAAAGGGGGAGATTGATAATCTGTAAAGAATCAGAAGTTGTCATTAGTGTACAAGCAGACAATTTTGGTCGGTCATGGTAACCAAGTGACACCACTCACCGAGCAACAATGATTACTGAGTGCATTAATTACCGGGTGTAGTGATCACTGAAATGTTTTGAACACTGAGTAGTATATCAACTGAGCATCAGTCTACAGAGACAATCGAGCACCATTATACAAAGATATCACCGAGCACCATTCTACACCGAGAGACAGTATTTCACTGGGAAAAGTGGATCTAAAATACACGTCAAATAAAGCACTTTAGTCTTTAGAATAACTTTATGCTTAGCTAGACAACCATTTCTTGTGGATCAAGAAAAGCATAAATGATGGATTTAATTAGTTAAACTGATTGTATTCATGCAAACTAGGAGATCAAGGTGAAGTTGTAAACCTTTAATCTTAGAGTTATTCAAGAAAAGCATGAAACCTAATTAGGTCTATATATATATATCAAGAAGAAGATGATGGTAGCAACCAAGGATATCTATGGATCAGATAGAGGTTTTCATGTAGAAGGATAGATAAAGAAGAATTTAGTTATGAAGAACTACATTCAAGGCTACCGAGCATAATAGAGGTATTATTCATCACAATAGGTGATACATATATTTTGTGAACTTAATGGATCTATAATCAGCAATTCAAGATTGCAAGCTATCAGGTCATACATATTTTTTACTCTCTAACAATTGTAGAAAGAAGTAAAATCATTCAAGAAGGTGGACTTAACAGTCTTTATGTAAATCTCTTAACTGAGTGCACACATACATTGTGTTGCTAAAATCTCCTAACCGAGTAGAATTAACAAGTCTGACATGTTACTCCTAATAGGGTAAGATCATCAGAACTGATCACAACTTGTAGCCCTAACAGATACCTTCCATGCTGCAGATAGTGAAGCTTTGTGGGTTTCATCCCCACCACAATTTTTACCTTCTAACAAGGGTTTCTGTGTTACCAAATACTTGTGTCATGTGTTAATGCATTTCATGAATGTTTCAATGTTTGTTTTCATACATTGAAATTTAAGCTATGATATTGCATGTATGAAGTAGAAAAGAAACAATGGTTGGTTATGAAAGAAATGATAACTAAAGGTTAATTGATAAAAAAATTTAACGACACTAATTCACCCCTCCCCTCTCAGTACAACACCCTTCCATTATTCCAATAGTTTCTACTTCTACTACTGGATCATTTGATGTTGATAAATCAACACAAGATACTCCCACTATATCTACAAAGTAGAGGAGACTCAAGAATTAAAGAAGACTTAAAAGAGAAAAAGGAAGTCTGATGAAGAAAGAAAGCCGATTGACACAGCAAAAGAAGAAGGAAACACTGAATTAGACATGAAATAAAGAAATTGAAGGTAAGAGGTAAGAATAAAGCACCTTCTATTGATTTCATTGTCAAAGATATAATGGAGAGAAGCATAATTAGTAGTGTATCAAGTAGGTATGAATTTTGTAATGACGAAGACAAGAATAAGTTGGAAGAGGAAATTATATGAAGTCTAATCAAGTTTTGCAGAACTTCAAGTGAGTTGTATCAAGTCCTACCTAGATAACTTTATGACTTAGTTCATGTACAATGGAAAGAAGCACTAAAGATAGATACAGAAATTATGGAGAGAGAACTTATTCAAGTGAAAATTGACTAGGATCTTGAATATGAAAACCTAATGGTTGAAGCTTACAGATGTGATTTCAGAAATAAAAAATGGAGCTGTAATAATACTTGTTGGTAAGACACGAATTGTGTATGATGAAACTATGGAAATATGGAGGAAAAAGTTGCAAATGCATAAGGAAGGAGAAAAATAATAAAATGATTTTTTTTTTATGAATAACAAAAAGATAAAGAACCAGTTGTTGAGAAAATTGTTGACACATATACTCTTGAAGACATAATAGGTGAAGTCATGACCGATATCCCTAAGAAAGTACATGACATTGAAACACAATATGTTGGTCAAACCGGTGGAGATGAAGTACTAATTGAAAATATTCCTATGGAAGAGGATACACCAAAGGTACAGGTACAGAATAAAGAATCACTGACAGGGAAGAAAGAAGAGTCTCAAAGAGGTTGAAGATATACTCTCAATGAAACAAAATTTGAGTTTAGGAGAAACAAGTGAAAACAAGAAAATCAAACCAATGACTTAAGAAGAAGAATAAGAAGAAGAAGATGATGAAGATATTCAAACCCACATTGATATCTCAAAATTGTGCCCTAAGGAACTACTCAAGTTATCTGCATAGTTGATGTTGAAGGCACAAAGAGACAAGATCAAAGAGAAGAAGAGGAAGAATAGAGTGCTTAAGGAAGATAGAGATATTCTATCATGTCTAATTATAGAAATGGAATATGACACAGAGGCAATAGTGCTTGATTAGATGAAAACATTAATTAAGGCCATTTTTTATCAAACTCCTGACAGTGAGACTACATCAATGAAGTTGGTTGAGTCTCAATATGAGAAGAAAAGGACATTGAAGTTGGTAGAGAAGATTGCCAAAAATATGTAGATACTTTCAAAACTTGAGGATTAGACAAAGGAAACACTAACAGAGGTCGGTCATTTATTGACCAAAGTGTTAAAACTTTCAGATTTTACCAAGGATTTGGAGAAGAGCAGAGAAGATGCACAAAAGGAGCTTGACAACTTAGTTGAAATGTTTGATCCTATCACAACCTCTGCATCAGAACATAGTTCCAAAGTTAAACTGATCACACACAAGGTGAAGCAATTATATGCATAACAAGATAAGAGGGTGATCACACAACTTTAATTACAAACATACTTAGTCCCCATAGTAGAAGTGATGTAACAAAATGTGAAGAATACAAAAACTCTCATTGGGTTACCAAACATGACCACTTTAGATGACATGGAGGAGTTTGCATTTGATCTAGATGGGAAAATCATTAATATTAACCATTTTAAGAAGTTGTGGGAGATGTGATTGGAGACAAAAAAAGACAAACTTAAAGGATGTATTTGATAGAATGTAAGCCTGGTATGCAATTTGAACATATTTCATTTTGTGAACCTTTGTCATTGTTGAAAAAAGGGGGAGTATAAGGGACTAGTAAAAAAGTGAATCAGTGATGTATAAAGATAGGGGAATTTCAACACACACACACACACACACAGATATATATATATATATATATATATATATATATATTCTCTACTTAGTGTTAAGATAATTTTGGGGAGATAGACATATTTTCACCTATATTTTCCATCAATGCCAAAGGGGGAGATTGTTTGCATTGTGATGCATTTGTTGTGAGAGGTCATAGGTGATTGTATTTTTGGTTTTCCTTAATGGAAATATAGCCACATCATATGTCTAGGTCAATCGGTAAGGTCATTGTTTGATTGATAAGAAGAAAAAAACTAAGTATACAAAGTGGTGTACATGAAGAAAAACTAATGATAGAGATTTTGGTAACAGTAAAGATTGAGTTGGAATTTAGTGAAGGGGTTTTAGAAATGAAATGACTATGATCTTAAGACATCACATGATTATGATTGTAACTCATTTGGATGATCGATGTGTAGGAATCTCAGTAGTAGAAGAGGCTACAGGTTAAAGAGGCTAAGTTCTTGGGCTATAGGTGGTAAATATTTAATCGGTGACCGTTATGGAGAATTTGTTGAGTATAGTTGTTATGGTGATGTATCTTACATGATAAGGATGTGATAATATGTCTTTTATACACTTGAGGAAAACATGTAGGGAAGATTCCAGAAGAAGTTTGTGATGGTCAAAAGGTCTTTGACTGCTCTTCGGAATATCACATGAAAATATTATGATGGATTGATATGGTGCTAGCAAATGTTTTGTTACATCGAGATATGTGTTTTGGAAAGATGTATTTGAGAAGGAAGATTGAAATTTGAATTTTGGTGAAGGTTAAGGTGGTGAAAGCTAGTATTTATTGGGTACTGTAATTCAAAGACATTTGACTAAGATGATTTTTGTGAAACAAAATTAATGATTTCTAGGGTTGTGATTAGGGTTTTGAGAAGAGGTAGAACAGAGAGCAGTAATAGTGAATAGAGAGAAGATTGGATCTAATAGGCAATGTGTGCTACATCCAGTTCATTACTTATTGTTCCCTAATACTTGCAGCAAGCAAAATCATTTAACCGGGTGGACCCTAATAGGTCCTCTATTGTAAATCCCTTTACCAGGTGATCTCACAGAAAGAGTTTTAAATCCTCTAACGAGGTAGATCTTAACTGATCTCATTGTACTCCTAACAATGTACCAGTCACTCCTAACAAGGTGGACCCTTAGAAATGGTATTTGTAGCTCCTAATAGGGAAAACCTTTTTACTACAGGGTAAAAGCACAATAATCTGTCACCCTTTTATAAAGGAAAAGGCTAACAAAATCAAAGTTGTTCAACTTCAATAGTATAAAAGTGACATTTATGTTTGGAATTTGAAGATGATGTAAACTAAAAAAATGTTTTAAAATGGATGAAGTTTATAATTAATATTTTTAATATTTTTTTTGAACAAGGTTTGATATGTTTGTTTAATTTATAAAGACAATTTTTCAGTTGCAAAAACATACTGAAAATTAGGGGTCTAGTTCCCGCCAAAACATTATATGTAAATAAACATGTTTTCCCCTACTTTCAAAATATGTTTTAGATGACATATATATCTAGTGCATGAAGAAATAAAAACTGGTTTGTGACCTATATTTTCTCTTTTATAACAATTCAAATTCCAACTCACCTAAAATCGACAGTTTTCATCTCCCGCCATATTTTTCATAACAAATATATCCCAATCAAAAAGAGAAATGTATATTCTTGAAGAGGACTCTCTTCTAGTGCACCATATGTTTTTCAAATTTAATTAATATGTTTTACTATTTTTTTTCTTTCTCCGAATCAACATCTCCTTACTGTTAAAATACCTACTTGCAATATTTTTTAATTATAATAGACTATGTCTAATTAAAACACTATAAAATCTATAAGAGATATTCTTGAATTTGATCTCTACAAAAGGCTATTTTTGTATTTTGTTAAAAATATCATTAAAAAGACTTAGAGTTATTGAAACGTCACTTTTCTTAAATAATTTTATTTCTACGGTAATTGGACTCAAAGTGGTATAAAACATGCATTTAATAGACATTTGCAATTGGAAAAGTTAAAACACTTATCTAACTTAACTATAATGAATCTAGATAGACCATATGTTTGACCAAAATTAATTTTTAGTTAGAAATACTAAAATTCATCTATACTGATAAGTTAGCCTAAAAGGTGACAGATTATTATGATTTTACCATACAGTGAATGGCTTGTGGGTGTCATCCCCACCATGGTTTTCTCCCTCTAACCGAGGGTTTCCACGTGAAAATAAATGTGTTATGTGTGATGCATGTGTGTATGTCTAATGTTATTTACTTTTATTTTATTGCTTAAGTTATATGTTTTGTTATTTGGGATTTGTTAAAATTATTCAGACCGGTGGTTAAATTAGTAGGATAATTATTTGTATTGGTTCACCCCCNGTCCCCCCCCCCCCCCCCCCCCTCTCAGTACCTCCAAATACTAACAGTGTCAAACCAACACCATATTTTACAAGAGATGTTGACAGTAAAATAAAATAAAATAAAATCATAAAACTTGCATTATTAGAAATAAAATACTAAAATGAAAAAAACTAAAAATCATAAAACTATCCAAATCAAGGAATTATTAAATCTTCTAACAAGAATATGATAGAACAAACAAATCAATTAAAAACACTATGAAAAAATGAACAAACCTTTTTCCCAAAAGTTGGTGAATCTTAATAATGGCATCCTCCTCTTCATAACTAAAATTTCCATGTTTAATGTCTGGTCTAAAATAATTAATCCACCTTAGACGACATTTTTTCTACACCTTAAAAGCCCTGCTAACGGGGAAAAATAATGATCAGTTTGGGCACAAAATAAAGCAAAATAATATGAAATAATTAAAACATGAATTTTGCATTTATTTATTTTTTCTCATTTTTTCCTATTGTTTTTAAATTTAATTATGTGATTTTTTAGCATCCATACTTCAGAGACATTCCAATCTTATCATTGCACTATGAACAGATATCGAATCAGAAAAAAGCATCTATAATAGAGTACTAAATTGAAAGGAAATGAATATATGTGATCAACATAGTGTGTGTGTGTGTGTGTGTGTGTGTGTGTGTGTATGAATATTGTACCTGCAAAGCTACGACACAATAATTCAATATGTCATTACATCAATGGTTATTAACATCAAATTTAATTGAAAAGCATAAAAAACCAAGAAAATTGACATATTTCTTCTTATTTAG
This sequence comes from Thuja plicata, assembly GCA_018584345.1. NCBI lineage: Eukaryota > Viridiplantae > Streptophyta > Pinopsida > Cupressales > Cupressaceae > Thuja > Thuja plicata. The sequence continues at coordinate 2,019,424 of MU224543.1, read as the reverse complement.
AAAGAGTATGATCTAATTATGAAGAATGCTCTCAGATTATGCATTTAGACAAGTGGCAATTTAGTTCTAAAGTGGAAGATTCAAATGTAAATGAAGCTATTTAGTATGCAATTAAATTCTAAAACATGATATTTTAGGTTCATTGATCCATTAAGAATAAATAAATGTTCTCTAATGAGCTATCAATAAATTTGGCGACATAAGAGTAAATTTGAATTCTAAAATCAGGACCTCTTTGAGCTCAAAAATCATTCCTTTTATGGAGGAGAAGGAGAAACAGATGGTTGAGATCAATCCATGAGGAGAGGTGAGGATTGAAACTTAGTTGATCCATGTGAGTGAACTCTCATTGGTCTATGGATTCAATTTTCATGTGCAAGTGATGAGTTGAGAGTATATATTAATTGTCTTTTAATTAATTACTTTAGCCGAGGAATTTAATGAGATTGATTTGATTAAATAGGCCAAGGTAATTAATGTGAGGTAGTGATAAATCAGTTTGATTTGAGGGATTATCTTGACTTTGATGAATTATGTCAATAATTAGATACTTGGATTGACATAATTGAGAGTATGATCACATTTAGGGCAAACAGGGTCCCTAGTTAGAGTAGACCAATTTAGGGTGGTTACATTTGCCCCTCTTTGAATTGATGTGCAACCAGAAAATTGATTCAAAGAATGTCTAATGTTAACTTCAAATTTTTTTGAGAATTCTGAACTTGATTGAACGAAATATAGCTGAATATATTGATCTTGAACTTGATTGAACTAAGACTGATAATATCGACTTTAAACTTGATCGAACAAAGATTGATTGAATATTGATTTAGAGATATCAATTTTGAACTTGATTGAACTATAATTGATAATATTGACTCTGAACTTGATTGAACAAAGATCAGTAAGAAGATACTGAGAGCTTGATAAATGATCTGAGAGATTGTAGGCATAGATATTTGGCTTGTTTTTCATTGAATCCTTTTATCCAACAGTCCCAACTTGATCAAAGGAAATTGTCATGCCCCTAGTCATTTGATGATGAAGTCAACTTTGTTTTTTAGCAAGAAATTGATTGATTTTAGGTGTGATCATGCCCCCTTGGGAATGAAATCAAAGGAAATAGTAATGAAATCCCTCTGTAGGAATGCAAATATCCATGATAGATCAATGAAAAACTGTATTGGATCAATAAGAACCAATTATAATATGCATGGGAGAAAAAATGTGTTAAGAGAAAACACAATTTTACCAAGTTAACTACTTTGAAATGTATTTGTGAGAAAGATAAAATGATATTCGACCAAGATTTTAAATATGTGACATGAAGTTGTTGATAAAGAACCTTTACAACCATTGTGTAAAGTTTGTGAATCATTTTCTGTATGTATAGATCATTTTTGCATTTGTTGAAGACCGTCACAAAATGATTACTACAATGTGATTTATGTTGTCTACGTGTTAAATTTCATTCCTGATAGATCAAAGAAGGAACAAATATGCCATTGAGAGTTACATTCATGTGAGGACATTATTTATGCTCTTTTATTTTCACTGATAAATAGATGTGTTAAATGATTCTATGTGAATATGCAGATATATATTTTTGAAATTTTCTTTATGCAAATTTATGTATGGATGCACTTAGGATGTAAAAATGCAACACCTGGATGATTTATGTTTCTTGTTTTTTGATTTTCTGATTATGAATGAAAAATAGTTATGTTATGGATATGAAATGACAAGAATATATCAATAAATAGATTAAGTAGTTAGACTTGGATTTGGATGAAACATGAAATCTTTTTGAGCTCAAGTACTTATGCTACCAAATGAACCATGCAAACTTAAATGCAAATAAATGAAAACCTTTAGGACTATCACTGATCTTTTTACACTAGCATTTTATCATCATAGAGTGTTTGTGTAACAAACATCATCGTTTAGTACAACTGTTACTGATACCACAGAAGTATCATGAAAGTATGAATACTATCTATTATGCCCTGCATACCTGCCCGTACATTTTGTCTGCAAAATGTTGGGTCCCCTCTTTTTTTTTCTTTTGGCTCTTGCCTTGTTTTCTTTGTCTTTGTTTCTTTTTGTTTTCTTCTCTAGGTTTTCCTTCCCACAAGGTTTGTTTTTTTTTCTCTTTTATCTCTCGTGTCTCCGGGACCCGGTCCCGAAGTCGGTTGTTTCCTTTCCAAAACCGGATTCTGGACTCCAGGATTCTCTGCCACAATGTCTCCTTCTTGTAAGGAAACATGGTTGTTCAGAATCCACAGGCCCAGAATCCAGAGGATAGCCTGTTCTAAAGTTAGCAGAAAGAGGGTAACTTGGTTTTTACCTTGGGTATAAATAAGATTTACATGTCACTTTTGTTATTACCGCGACTAAAACACTTAGAGTTTTTAGAGCGATTCCTTAATGATTTGAAGTGCGATTAAGTGTGAATTGCTCAGAGCTTAGTGGATACTATGAGTCAATTTTTGATAGCTGTTCGTGAGTGTTGGAGGTCAAAGCTATTGCAGAGCAGTCCTACCACCTCCTCTCTTTGTCATTCTTCAGATTCCCAGGTCGGTTTTCTGGTTCTTTCCCTCGCTTTCTTTGTTTTTTGGTTTCATTTTTTGGTTTGTTTCATTCTGGTTTTGTGTTTTTTGCTGGTTGGTTTGCCACCCGTTCGTGGGTTGGCTCTGCCAGAGGGTTGTCCACCCTCTACGCAGCTATAAGATAATGTACATTCTATTCTTTGTTTTAGGGTAGCTACTGTACATCATGTTTATTTTTTTTTATGCTATGAGTGATGTATATTTTTGTATATTGCATGTATATATGCTTTGGCCCTCAGCCCTCCTATATTTTATGTATATATGTTCTGTATATCCCTCAAAGCTCATGATTTCTTTGCGCTGTATCATGCATTTTCGCTTCCTGAGGTCAAGCTCATCGAGACGGAGTCGCCACGGTTCAAACTCGGCACATCGATGGTTCGAACCATGGTGGCTTTCTCTCTCTTTTGTCTTGTCACATTGATGACATGATTAATTTTCCATGTATGAGCATTTCAATGTGTCCAGTATGGCATTCATTTTTGCCCCATGTCAGCCCACTTGTCTTAATTAATGCCATAAATGTCTTTACGCTACCTACCATCTTACCACATGCCAATGCACATCGACTAAGGTATGGCTTATCGCCAGTCACATTGGCAATGGCTAGTTTCTCCAAACTCTAGACCCCCAGTAAGACCTTGTCTCACTTCTCTTTGCCACCTTGTCAGCACACTCCAGAATGCTAAGTCATGTTCCTTCTAGTTACTCTAGAACTTTTGATGTATGTGCTAACACTTTTTTGACAAGTGCAGGTTGGTGAAGAATCTCCCAGAATTATAATTTATGTTTATATATGTCTTGACGGTTCTTTGGTCTTGAAGGTTGCAAATAGATTAATTGAAGATGTCTGACAATTTTTCTCCTCCTGATAGTCCGGAGCTACCTACCACTTCTACCCGGGCAGCTACAAAGTCAAATATTGAAAGAATTTTAGAGAAGCTTCCTTTAAACTCCAAATATCTGAAGGATGGAGGTGTTGTGGGATCCAAGATAGACTCCAAAGTTCAGGAAATAACGGATCTGGATCCCAAGACTTGGGCTGAATTGCGAAGTTTAATCCAAGCCATTTACAGGTTAAAGGCCGAAGGAGACAAGATGGCCACTTGCTTAGCTACCTCCGGCATCATAAAGGCCACAAACTTTCCATGTACGGTGCAGTCACCAGAACTAATAAGGGAAGCTAGCGGTACTATACAATGCAGCCACTCACTTAGTTCTACTTCTGGATCCCCAACCACTACAATATACCAACACAATTGTCACATTGGACGCTCCCACCTTTGCTTCTAGGTTGGGAATTTCACAGTTCAAAGGGTCCACTATCATCACCAGGGCCAACTCACTAAAGGAATTTAATGAAGCCAAAATCATTTCCCGGCAACATCTCAACAGTCAGTAGTTGAAGTCTCCAAAGAGAGACTACAAAAGAATGAAGTTGGAAATTCCCCACGAGGATTTCAAGGAGCCCATTCAAGCGGGCATCATATTTTTATGCAGGATCTTCGGATGGCCCCATGCCCAAGAATTCTCAGCATGGATGTATTATTTCCTATATTGCATCACAACACACAACAGGACCTTCAACTAGGCGGCTATTATATCTAACCATGTGGATACACAAATGAGGACCATCGCCCGTAATTCCCAATTTTACATGACATCATATGTGTTGTGGGCATTAGCACAGCAAAGGCCAACTTTTCAAGGTCTGGGAATAGTTGGGGAACTCGAGAATGGTCTGGGACAAGTTACACCATGGGATCATTATCCCCAACTGCAGTGGGAGCTCAGTTTCCTAAACTTCTACCGGGTAAATGACGCCTTCATTTACCATAACATTCTAACACTTACCCGAGATTCTGGGTACTGCCTCTCACAGGCGGAAATGATGCTGGTCAACTCCTATGGCCAGTATTTTATTTAGTTCCAGAATCACACCTACATCAGGGTGAAAGGCTTCAATGGGAAGCCCTATCTTCTTCCCCGGTATTGTGGAAATAAAATTATTCTCTTAGAATTTTGCAGGAAGATGATGGATTTGCATGAATTCTTTACCTTTAAGAAGGTTGTCAACATCCCATTCCCTTTCTCTTGTGGGAACTACATGTGCAGCCTCATCGCGGCTTGGGAGGAAGACAATGAATTGAAAAGCTTGGGGTTGGTTGACTTCAACAACATCAGAAAAATTATGATCCCCGCGGCAGGATTTCCATAGCACTACCTCGGGTGTCCCCACCACATGAAGAGGATATTGAAGACTTCTGGGTGGACTGTCAGGATAGTTTTGATCTCTGGGCCGGACAACATACAAGGATGAGCAAAGGGCTCATGGAAACACTGGACCTTTGGACTTTCCCAAAGGGTTTCAAAGATAGTGGGCCGCTAGAGGATCCAGCATACAAAGGATAGGGGCTGGATAAATTAGACCTCCCTCTAGTGGATTGGGCCACTCCGGAGGATTTAATGATTGAAGGGATATGCCACCCCATCATAGAGGCAAGTCACAGATACTTTTCCTAGGTGTGCCCCAAGAGCACCCAAAAGAAATCAACGGTCAAGAAGACCATTTCCTCTTCAGCCAGCGCCGGACCTTCTTCGTCCACCACCGCCACTGAAGCAAGTGTAAGAAAAGGGAAAGAGAAAGAGGGAGTCCAAGTGCCCAAGGTGCCTCCTCAGATTCCCACCCTTTTGATGGCCCAACTGTATGAGAAAATGGAGGTGGTGAAGTTGGCCAGCCAACAAATCAGCATGCAAGTATCTGTCGGTCTCCCAATCACTCCAACAACATCTTCTCACCCAGAAGGGTCCCGTTCCTTGGCAGAAATGGTGAATAGATAGAATTTCATAGAGGTGCAATCTACCAACATTCTAGATACTGGGGCTTCACTTGTGAGGAGAAAGAAAACAACCGTGACCCCTATACCAAGCACCGCTCCTCGTATGCCAGAGAAGCCCCCAGTAGATGTAAGTTTAGACTCTCCTGAACCAGAGGATATTTCAAACTCCTCTCTACCACATGAAAATTTTGATGATACCTTCTCGGAAGAGGAGCTTCTGGAGATTTGGTAGGGTGTTATTCATGCGATGGAAGAAATTGAAGCTCAGGATAAGAAAGAAGTCCCTACAAGAAAAGAAATTCCCATAGAAAAGGATACATCACAGTAAGAATCTCAGGAAGAGATTCAAACAAAACCTAAGCAAGAAATAATACCGGTCCAAGAGACCGAGAATTTACCAAGGTATCCCACAAATGAGCAATTGATGGTCGGAGAACCTAGACCCGGGGGAATAACCGTACCTCCAACCATCATGCTCCAAGTGCCTTTGGTAACTCCAGGTGACCAAGTGCCCCGAAGCACCTTTGGTGAGGTAGTAACGATGGCTGACTTGTTAAACTTTGGCCAGTGACCTCACCCACCTCTAGAAGATGTCCTGGTGGAGGAGAATATTGTAGTAGATGAGGCCAATAAGGCCTAGGTACAGTAGCATAAAATGGACCAAGAGGTCCTAGATAAGTAAAATGAAGAAGCTACTGATACCACCAGGGAAGAATAAGTCCCTAAAAATACAGAGACTGAGACCAGGGAAAAGATCTCAGGTGATATTGCAGAGGATGCCAGCATGGTAGAAAATTTTGAGGGTTCTAGAGAATAGGAAATGAGAAAAGAAAAAGAACAAGGAGAACCGGAACAGGAGCAAGAAAAGGAGCCTGAAGATAACGTACACTCTGGGAATGCACTGTTGGATTCTAAAAGGGATCCTAATGAATAGATATTAGCAGGAAGGTCATCCTAGCTGCCTGAATGGCTGGTAGAGTCTAAGAAAAGGAAAGCCCCAGTGGTAGCCACAAGTGCTCCACTCTTGTTGGCCGAGATGATGGCCAGGAATGCCGAGGTAAAGAAGCCCAAGAGGGCATGGGTTTTCCATACTCTTTGGACCAACCCAGCGGGTAGTACCATTGCGATTATCACAATACCCCCAACAAATGCAGATGTAGTGGCCGTAAGGCTTGAAGACTACAATATAATAGAGGTAGAATTGGGGAAGAGAGACAAGCAAGGTGAATTAGACTTGCTGAAAGAGGCTACCAAGGTAATAGAGGCCTGGTACATAAAGCAGGGCCAAAAGCTGCAAGCAGAAAGAGAAACAAACGCCAATCTCCTTGTGCTTCTAGCAGAACTAACATGGCCTTTAGCCGAGGTCCACCCTGGAACCTTCTCTTCTAGATTGCCACTTGCATAGGGCGATGTTGACTCTCTACAAATAATGAAGAATAAAGTGAAAGCAGTGGATGGGTGGGCAGCCGAATAAGTAACAGTGATGAGATAATTTCTAGCGACATCCCTCCTGGACCTCTACTGGGTTGATCTCGCCCTCAGCCATGTGAGAAGTTCTGCTTAGATATGGGAGCAAGACTTGGAAAAATATGAGAATTCAAAGGTCGGGTTGGAAGAAATCCACAACCTAGGTGAGGAAGTTGCCACAGAGTCTAGTATTTTGGGAGAAGAATCATATGATTCCCTCCAGGTCCAGTACTCCAGACTTTCCCTCAAAATTGAGGTTTGCAAGGAACTGGTTAAGACTTTAAAAGAGAAGCTAACAGTTTCCCGATATCCCTTGGGTTTATTCAAGGCATTCATGGTTGGGGTATCACAAGTTGATCCCTTCACCACCGAAACATGTACCCTGGTGGACTATGTCCTCAGCAAGTTTGACGAGCGGATGGAGTCCCTGTATCTGCCAACTAGAGATTTTGACCAGGGCAGGCTGTCTAGATTTTCAAAGAGCGTGATCTGGTCACATGATGCCATCAAGATGGTGAACAAATTCCAGAGCGGGGCCGGAGAAGTTGAGGATGCATTGGAGGTTCTCCATAGCCAGTGGGAAAGCATCCAGAGTATAGAGGAGGAAAGCATAAGCCAAGTGTTGGAAGCTTGGGATAAATCATAAAGTAATAAAGTTCTCCTGATCAGGGAGAATCTAACTAGCACCATGTTTTGTATTCTTTATTCTTTTGGAACACAAGTTCCCAGATCCCGAAGTGTTGGATCCCACATTTTTAAATTCTTCACGTGACCCATGCCTTGGTTCCCAACAGCGACCATTCACTTTCAGGGCAGTTAATGAAGGTTGTCAGAAGATCGGTAACTAAAACAAGATACGTTAGCTCGATGGGAGGTTTCTGATAGGTGGTCTTCCCAAGGCACCGCTTCAAAGATACACCTGGCACATTAGAGATAGGGCACTACTTTCCCATTTATGAGGCATGTAGCCTTGATCCTCGGCAGATCAGATTTCTTCTTTCTCCTTCCAGCTCTCTTCTCGAGGCTGATTCTTCCACTCTACCTTTCTTGTCTTATTCTTCTGACATGTCAAACCTTTTCCATCTCAAGGTCTTTTGTAATGTGGTGCAGGTAGTACCAGCCACCGGATAATATATTATATTGTAAAGTATAAAATAAGTTAGGGTTAGGTTTAGGTCAGAGGATGTGTATAAATAATAAGTCTGACCTCATTCCAAGGGTCGGTGAAATTGATAATTTTGTAGTCCATAGTTAATAGCAATCTATTTTTCTCATTCCTGAGTTGTAGAGCTTAATTCTCTGTAGTTTTCAGCTTTCAGTAGTTAAATGCTCCCCTGGAGTCACCATTGTATCACACACCAATGCTTGCTAGAAAAGATGTTAATGAGGAAGGAAGAGTTCTCTCAATGATGTTTTTGGCATTCTGTCTTCTGGGTTAACGGTATTTTATGCTTTTGTGTTTTTCATGACCTTTTCTCTGATGCTTAAAGTAGATTAATGACCTCCTTTCCTTTGCTACCAATAAAATATAAACTGATGGTTGTATATTTCTTCGGTATTTTGTGTAGTGTGTTAGAGCATTGTTGATGTTTTGAATGTTTAGCATAACTCTAAGTAGATGAAATACTTCTAACTCTGCAATATATTTTTAAGTTTATTTTCTAAGTGATAGCACGCTTGGAGGAAACCCCACTTACCTGAATCCCCAGAGTGGATGAGTTGAAGATAACCAACTATCCCCCTCAAACAAAACAGTCACATTTCCCAACTGAGCCCTGCACTGTTGAGACCCAACTCTCACGTGCTTGGAGGATCGGGGAATCTCATTTCCTTAGACAACCTTTTTAGGCAAAGTTGGCTGGTATCTCGGTACCTGGTGACAACTTACCTCTGTTGGCAGACCTGGTCACAAAGTCCCATCAACAAAAACTGGTGCTAGAAGGAGGGCATGAACTTGTCCCCTTCTTAGGATTCAAATTTTACACCGCCCGAGGGTTCCCCAAGCCATAGTTTTAGGAGTCAAGCCTTCAATGGGATTGGGTCATTCTCCCCAGTGAGATTTGAAAGAGTCCTTAGATTAGCCCCTGATCCTGGAAGATTTGTCAAACTCGAGCCCCCTGCTTGAAAGAAATCGACCCCAAAAGTCAAGCCAGTCACCTTTGTTTGGGGATCTAGCATATCACAAAATACCCAAGCCTCCCAGACAATCCTGGGAATTAGTGTTCAACCTAGTCAAAATCCAGCTCCCCTAATGGCTGCATATTTTGGAAATACCAGGTCCCCAATGGGAACTTTTTTGGGTGCAATAAATGATTTACCCTCGCACCCAGAAAAGATTTGTCCATGATATGAGCACCTAGGCTCACAAACCGCATAGGAACACCTGTAGGCATACAAAGATGCTATGAACTAAAACCAGATCCAACATGAAGACGTTGTGACCCAGATGTTCCCTCTATCCCTGGGACAGAGTGAACTGAACTGGTACCTTAACCTTCCCACCAACTCCATCAACAGTTGGCAAGACATGGAGGACACCTTCTTGGCTACCTTTCACGTACATGTGGACCCAGCTTGGTCCCACAACCAGTTCATTTCCATCAAGAAGGAACCAAATGAATCCCTTGTAGCATTCAATCACCGGTTCCAATGTGCCTTGAAGCGGTGCACGGGTCCCTTCATCCCATCCACAGAAGTGACTATCCAAACCAATCTCAACACGATGGACCCCTTCATTGTAACTCTCCTCTGGAGAACTACTGCCCCGAGTGACCAGGATACTTTGGCAAAAGTTTACAACCTAGCCTTAGAACTGTCCCGTAGCCTTAACAAATCCACAAGCAAGATTGGGAAGAGTACACCATTCAACATGATCCCTAGTAGAACTCCTTACATTGGGGGATAAAACCCCAATCTGGCAATGGGTGCCCCCGCGATGGCCATGAATCCCCCACCACCACCAATAGACCAACATTCCCGGTACGTATATCCATCACAGACTCAAACATTACCAGGTCTGGAATCTTTTCCTTGGAACCAGCCATAGAATACACAACAACCACAGACACAACCATCTAGAGTGTCCTTCTTCTAGTCGTCTACACCTGGAGGATTGTTGCCCTCGACTCTAACAAATACTGTTGCTTTCCCAAGGAACCAACAACAACAACCGTCACATTGTGACATGAACACTCAGTTGACCACCGAGGTTGAATCCCTCTGATGAATGTTTTCCACCCTAACTGTGGACATGGGTCAACTGAAGGCGGGGTCTTATGCACCCCAGAACTCCAATTCCCAGAGAGGGAATATTTTCTCCGGCCAACAAAACAACAATGCTGGAGGGAGAAATTTTAACAATGGGCCTTGGCCCAACCAATAGAAATGGAACAACAAAACAAACACTGAAGTTCTTCCTTCAAACCAAAATGCCAATTAGAGTGGTGCTGGACCATCCTATTTCACGCCAGTCACAGACTTCTAGCCCATGACCAATTGGTGTAGATTGCATGACACAGGCTCCCATAATGAGGTAAACTATGCCATGCTGGAGAAGGTCATCATGATTTCCTAGCTGGATAGACAACAAGCGTCTGATCCTACTCCCCTAGAGCCTCCTATGCAAGAGCCCACTCATGGTGCATTCACTTGTGAGTTTGTCTTCTTCGGAACCGCCAGAGAAGACGAAGAAGAATCTAAACTGCAAGTATTCTTTGAATAGTTGATTCCAGCCTTTGAGGTCAATGCCTTCACCAACCCACGGACTCCTTACAACACTTGGAGCCAGGTTGGTAAAGGACCATTTTACATGCCAACACCTCCTAAAGACACTCCTCCTTGGGATAATACAACCGACTGGCCTATCCCTCCAAAAGGTTCTAGCTCTAACCAAGAAAAGGACCTGGCCAATGGAAGCCACCAATTCCCGAGAGGAAGGTTTGACATCATGAAGGCGTTAGAACAAACCACCACCTCCATGACCTTGATGGAGGTTTTACTAAATTTTCCCAAGCAGAAGAAGTCTCTTCTGAAGCTCTTGGGAAACTCGGAAGCTGTTAGTCACCCACCCAAGACTGTCTCTTTTGAGGATGCCAACACGGCCTTCTTCTGGGGAAATACTGAAGATCCTCCATTCCTACTAGGCCTGAACATACAAGGAAAAAACATACACAACTGCCTAGTAGATTTCAATGCTTTGGGCAACATCATGCCCTTATCCATATGCCAGAAGCTCAAATTTTGACCCACCCCATCTAATGGTGTAGTAATCCAACTGGATAAAAATACTATGAAAATGGTGGGTGAATTGAAGAATGTCCAAATACAGCTCATCCAGGACCCCAAAATAGCCAGCACAATCGATATTCAAGTGGTGGACATCCCAAAGACTTATGGGATGTTATTAAGTGAGAATTGATCTAAGTCCCTGAACAGATACTTTTTGACCGACTTCTCCCACTTATGCCTCCCCTGGGAAGGAGAATCAAACAAGATCTAGGTTTAAAATGAGCCCCAAATGAGATAGGCCCTCACCAAAGTTTGAAGGGTTAAAAAGGTCTTGTTCTCTAAGACTTCCCCCGGGGTGTACCAACCCCTTGAAATCTTAATGTTCGATTTCACCCTTGGGGAGGATCCCATAGTTTTGTAGAGAACCCAAGACCTAGAAGAAAAATTGAGGATTGAGGTTAACTCTCAAGGTGCCACAGCAACCCCTGCCACACTCTTGTCTGGCACTTGGTGCCAGGTACATTACCAAAAGAACTTAGAGCTAGATTGTGAGCCTTGTCTTTCCATCGCTACCCGGCACATTGATGCCCTCCGAACAAAGAGCATGTAGTTGATTCCCCAGAGCCCAGTATTCCTACTGGAAGCACTTCTTCACTGTCATTTCTCTGGAAATCTCAACCCCAAATCCATCCAAAGGTAAACCTCACCCACGTACCATCAGCACTGGAGGAAGCTCCTCCCAAACATCCCAAAAATAATCCAAAGGCCACTCCATCTTCCCATCCCCAGATAATAAATGATGATTTGTGGACCCTTAAGTTTGATGGGTCCTAATCCAAATAGGGCTGTGGGGCCGGAGTAGAATTAATCAACCCATAGGGGAAATCCTTCCTTACATCCTATAGGTTACAGTTCAAATACACAAACAATGTCACAGAGTACAAGGCCTTGGTCCTTGGACTCCTAATTTCATTAAGGAAGGGAATCACTTGCCTTAGGGCCCTGGGTGATTTAGAGTTGATCATCAAACAAGTCTGGAGTCAATACATGTATCATGATAAGAAGCTGGCTGCATACCACAACTGGGCATGGAGCCTTATTGAAGATTTTGATGCCTTTGGCATTGATCTTATTCCCCAGCGATGGAACTATGTCCCAGATGCCCTTGCTATTTCTGCCAGCACACTTGAGCCCATGGCCAGTTCACGACTCTGGAGGTTTTCCATTGAGATAATCCCCACCCTACCTATTCCAAATAATGTCACCCACTTTTAGGTTTTTGAAGACGATCAGCATATCCTGGCCTTCATGGCCAATGTTGGTGTCTTCGAGGACCAGATAGTGGAGGAATGATACCATGATGACACTGGACAGGGTGATGAAGATGATGGGATCATGGACCTACCAACCAACACCATCTCAAAGGGGATGGTCGCACTTGAATGAATCTTCAACTCAGACCCTCAGGGCTGGGAAAATATATCATCCTCCTTTGAGGGAGGAAAATTCAAGAAAGTGAATAGCGGCCAACCCGGTGAAGAGAAAATGATACACATCAGTACCTCCTACTCCCCTGATGAGAAGGAGAAGATTCTCATGGTCCTTCAAGAATACATAGACATGATCAAATGGGGGTATGAGGATTTGAAGACATACAACACATCCATTATGACTCATACCATCCCACTCAAACCTAATGCTATGCCTTTCTGGCAAAAGAAATGACCCATCAACCCACTGATTGAGCCTCTGATTTGTTAGGAGGTGCAAAAACTGTTGTTAGCCCAGATAATCATTCCAATCTAGCATACTACATGGGTTGCCAACCTAGTCCCTGTGAGAAAGAATAGCAGTGAAATTCTCCTTTGCGTGGATTTCCAAAATTTGAATAGGGCCTCCAAGAAAGATAATCACCCTCTCCCCTCGTTGGATGAGGTGTTGCAAATAGTGAATGGATCCCAAATGATGTCTTTCTTGGATGGGTACTCCGGCTATAACCAAGTCATGGTTAAATATGAGGATAGAGACAAAATGGAGTTCACCACCAAGTGGGGAACATTTTCATATCAAAGGATGCCCTTTGGCCTGATTAACGTAGGGGCCACATTTTAGAAGGTCATGGACATTGTGTTTGAGGGCCTTGTGAACTGGTGCATAATCATCTACATGGATGATTTGACCATCTTTTCACAGGATAGGCATGACCATTCCGCCCACCTCACCCAAATTTGCGAGAGATGTCGCCGATATGAAATATCCCTCAACTGCAAGAAGTGCATATTTAAGGTCACTAAAGGGAAGTTTCTTAGGCATATTGTCTCTGAGAAGGTTATATCCATTGACCCTGAGAGAGTTGAAGCACTACTAAACTTGCAAATGCCCGGCAGCAAGAAAGAGATGCGATCCTTTTTCAGAAAGATCAACTTTCTATGGCGATTCATCACTGGATTTGCCAAAATTGTGAAGCCACTCAACGAGATGATGAAGAAAGATACCAAAATTGAGTGGAGTCCATAAGCAAAGTGATCATTTTCCTAGATCAAGCAAACAATAACGGAGGCACCAGTTCTGGCTAGTCCAGACTACTCCCTCCCTTTCTACATTTACTCCTTTGCTTTGCCACATTCTGTCGTGATAGTATTGACCCAAAAGGTCAAAGGGGAAGAATGAACAATAGATTTTATGAGCTCCCCCTTCAAGAAATTCTGGCATTACATTCTCTAGAGCAAGGTGCATGCTATCATCCTGGACCAGGCTGTAAAATCTCTGCTGATGTAGAGTGAATTGGGTGAAAGATGAGGGAAATGGATGACCATCCTCCAGGAATATGATTTAGAAATGCAACCCATGAAGATAGTTTGAGGTCAGGGACTAAGCAGAGCAATGGCAGAAGGGACTCCCCACATTGAATGTCAGACATACACAGTGGAGTCTATCACTCACGATCCGTGGTACACTGATCTGGTGTACTTTTTGTTAAATAACAGATGTCTGAAGGGATTGCCTCCAAACAAATGTCGTGCCCTATGGTTGAAAAGTGCACACTTCATGATCAAAAACTCCATGCTTTATTGTAGGAATTATGAGGGAGTGTACCTTCGGTGCATCAATAGGGTCCAAGCTACAAAAATAATTGGAGAATTCCACGGGCAGTTTGGAACTGGGCATGGCTTAGCTAATGCCACCACCCACCAGATCCTTCAGGCCAGATATTATTGGCCCTGTATCTTTAAAGATGTCTATACTCACATCTGGAAGTGCCATACTTTCCAAACTATGGCACATTATGAGCATAACCCGGCTATGCCTTTGCAGCCAATTTTTTAAGCTAGACCTTTTGCCCAATGGGCATTTGACTTTATCAGGGAAATCACCCCAACTCATCTACCCACCACTGATACATCCTAACTAAAACTGATTACCACACCCGGTGGTCTGAGGCCATCCCTTGTAAAAACAATATGGAAGATGTAGTTATCAAATTCCTGGAAGAAAGCATTGTCACAAGATTCAGGATGCCCTTCGCTATAGTATGTGATAATGGTCTGGCATTTTCTTTGGCACAACTACTTAAGTGGACCTACGACCAGAAGATCACTGTGAAGTTCTCCAACAACTATTACCCCCAGGGGAATGGTGTTGTTGAATCAACTAACAAAAAATTGCTTGAAGTGATCAAATACCTGTTAGAACAGAATCCCCAGGATTGGAACCAAAAGCTGAGATTCTCCCTCTGGGTGGATCACATTTGAATTAAGGCTGCCCTAGGAACATCCTCATTCCATCTAGTTTATGGCTAGAACCCAGTATTCTCCATTAACTTACAGATCCCAATTTTACAGTTCATGCAGGAATTTAGCAACCGGGACAACATTGTGGAGGTTTGGCTCCTAAATCTGGTGTGAATGGAGGAACAAAGAGACACAGCCCTGGAACATTTCATGTGTCACCAAGTAGTGGTAAAATGATGGTTTGACCGAAGAGCCCAGTATAAGGCCTTTTAGATTTTGGACTTGGTCCTTTTGTGGGAAAAAGCCCAGGAAAAGAAAGAAAAGCACACCAAATTCCAATGGCTCTGGCTCGGACCATACTTGATCTCAGAGATTTGTGGGGAAAATACCTATCACCTTAGTACCATGACTGGAGAATTTGTCCCATTTCCTGTCAATGGATAGTTTCTCAAACATTATTTTGAATAAGACAGGTTTGTCCAGATTTGTACCATATGTAAATATTCTCACTTGTAAATATTTATTTCTTTGTGTCCCCATTTGGGGTGCCTTGTTTTGTAAATAGTTTTGCTAGCCATCCTCTGGGACTGCCCCCTTTCTTTTTGTTTTGCTTTTGGTTTTGTTCTATTTTCTTTTTTGGTTTTTTGGTGTCTTGCTCCCTTTTTGTAGGCTAGTGTGCTTTGCATGACATCTAATCTTTGGGATGGTACCTTCTGCATTTGTGTTGAGTTTAGAATCTATTGTTAGCATGGTAGAATTGGTCCGGTCTTCAGAGACATTTCATAAGTTTGGTAGAAAAATGTGAGTAGTATTCATCAGATTTATCCCTAGAAGTCCGATAATCAGTTAAATCAAAATTAAAGAAAATAAGTAATCGGACACATCGAGGGTAGATCGGTCACACTGGTTGGTTGACCCAAGTCTAAACTTTTAATATTCTTTCTAGGTCCAGAGTTTTCCTTCCCCATTCAGAAAATTAAGGTGGGTGGAGGGGTGAAAGAAGTACCACCGTTAAAATTTGGCTAAGCTCAAGTTTAATGGTGAAAGAAGTACCGCCCTCCCAACCAGAAGAGAATAAATGACAAGGAAAAGAAAAGATGGGACAAAACTATGGTATCCAGGAGAAATGGGCAAAATTGATGACTTTGGATTGGCTATATTTAGTTCCTCCTCTCTGCTCCACCCAGAGGTCATCACCTTGATTTCCTTCCAAAGCACACACTTCACAACTGATGGAAGACCGTGGATTGAATCGCGTATGGCCGGATTTTCTCAGATGTTTCATGCCTTGCAAGCAAGATTCTCTGAGTAACGATTAATTTCGGCCTTGCTAACCAAAGATTATGTGGTTCTCAAATGCACTAAGGCATTCGTCCCAGATAGTCGCCATTTGTTATGCCTTGCATACCCGTCCCTACATTTTGTGTGCAAAATGTTGGGTCCCCTCTTTTTTTTTTCTTTTAGCTCTTGCCTTGTTTTCTTTGTCTTTATTTATTTTTGTTTTCTTCTCCAGATTTTCCTTCCCATGAGGTTTGTTTTTTTTTGCTTTTGTCTCTCATGTCTCCGGGACCCAGTCCCGGAGTTGGTTGTTTCCTTTCCAGAGCTAGATTCTGGACTCTGGTATTCTCTGCCATGATGTCTCCTTCTCGTAAGGAAACATGGTTTTTCGGAATCCCCGGGCCCAGAATCTGGAGGTTCGCCTATTCCAAAGTTGGAAAAAAGAGGGTAACTTGCTTTTTACCTTGGGTATAAATAAGATTTACATGTCACTTTTGCAATTACCACGATTAAAACACTTAGAGTTTTCAGAGCGATTCCTTGATGATTTGAAGTGCGATTAAGTGTGAATTACTCAAAGCTTAGTGGATACTATGAGTCAATTTTTGGTAGCCATTCATGAGCGTTGGAGGTCAAAGCTATTGCAGAGCAGTCCTAGCGCCTCTCTTTGTCATTCTTCAGATTCCTAGGTCAATTTTTTGGTTCTTGCCCTCGCTTTGTTTGTTTTTTGATTTCAGTTTTTGGTTTGTTTCATTCTAGTTTTGTGTTTTCTATTGTTTGGTTTGCCACACATTGGTGGGTTGGCTCTGCCAGAGGGTTATCCATCCTCTGCGTAGCTATAGACATTATATACTTTGTTTTAGGGTAGCTTCTGTACATCATGTTTATTTTGTTTATGCTATGAATGATGTATATTTTTGTATATTGCATGTATATATGCTTCAGCCCTCGGCCCTCCTATATTTTATGTATATATGTTATTTATATCCCTTAGAGCTCATGAGTTCTTCATGCTCTATCATGCATTTTGGCTTCCTAAGGTCGAGCTCATCGAGATGGAGTCACCGCAATTTCAACTCGGCACCTCGCTAGTTTGAACCATGGTGGCTTTCTCTCTCTTCTATCTTGTCGCATTGATGGCAAGATTAATTTCCCACGTATGAGAATTTAAATGTGTCTAGTCTGGCATTCATTTTTTCCCCGTGTCAGCCCACTTGTCTTAATTAATGTCATAAATGTCTTTACACCACCTGCCATCTTACCACGTGCCAATGCACATCAACCAAAGTACAGCTTGTCTCCAGTCACATAGGAAACGGCTGGTTTTTCCAGACTCTGGACCCCCAGCGAGACCTTGTCTCACTTCTCTTTTCCATCTTATCAGCACACTCTAGAATGCTAAGTCATGTTCCTTCTAGTTACTCTAGAACTTTCGATGTATGTACTAACACTTGTTTGACAGTGTAGGTTAGTGAAGAATCTCTTGGAATTATAATTTATGTTTATATATGTCCTGACGGTTATCTGGTCTTGCAGGTTGTAGATAGATTAATATAAGATGTCTGACGATTTCACTCCTGATAGTCCGGAGCTACCTACCACTTCTACCGGGCAGCTACAAAGTCAAAGATTGAAAGAATGTTAGTGAAGTTTCCTTTAACCTCCAAATATTTGTAGGATGGAGGTGTTTCGGGATCCAAGATAGACTCCAAAGTTTAGGAAATAATGGATCTGGATCCTGGGACTTGGGCCAAATTGCAAAGTTTAATCTAGGCCATTTACAGGTTAAAGGCTGAAGGAGACAAGATGGCCACTTTCTTAGCTGCCTCTGGCATCATAAAGGCCACAAACTTTCCATGTGCAATGCACTCACCAGAACTAATAGGGCAGCTAGCGGTACTATACAATGTAGCCACTCACTCAGTTCTACTTCCGGATCCCCGGCCAGTACAATATCCAACCACAATTGTCACATTGGACACTCCCACCTTTGCTTCTGTGTTGGGAATTCCTTAGTTCAAAGGGTCTGCTATCATCACCAGGGCCAACTCACTAAAGGAATTCAGTGAAGCCAAAATCATTTCCCAGAAACATCTCAACAGTCAGTGGTTGAAGTCTCTAAAGCGAGACTACAAAAGAATGAAGTTGGAAATTCCCCATGGGGATTTCAAGGAGCCCATTCAAGTGGGCATCATATTTTTTATGTAGGATCTTCAGATAGCCCCACACCCCAAAATTCTTGGTGTGGATGTATTATTTCCTATATTGCATCACAACTCACAATAGGACCTTCAACTGGGCGGCTATTATATCTAACCATGTGGATACACAAATGAGGACCGTCGCCTGGAATTCCCAATTTTACATGACATCATATGTGCTATGGGAATTATCATAGCAAAGGATAGCTTTTCAAGGTCTGGGAATATCCAAAGAACTCAGGAATGGTACGGGACAAGTTACACCATGGGATCATTATCTCCAACTGCAGTGGGAACTCAATTTCCTGAACTTCTGCCAGGTAAATGATGCCTTCATTTACCATAACATTCTAACACTTACCTGAGATTCCAAGTACTACCTCTCACTGGCGGCAATGACGCTGGTCAACTCCTATGGCCAGTATTTTATTCAGTTCTCACATCACACCTACATCAAGGCGACATGCTTCAATGGGAAGCCCTATCTTCTTCCTCGGTATTGTGGGGATAAAATTATTCTCTTAGAATTTTGTAGGAAGATGATGGATCTGCACGCCTTCTTTACATTGAAGAAGGTTTTCAATGTCACATTCCCTTTCTCTTGTGGGAACTACATGTGCAGCCTCACCATGGCTTGGGAAGCAAACAAAAAATTGAAAAGCTTGGGACTGGTTGAATTCAACCACACCTGGAGAAATTATGATCCCCACAGCAGGATTGCCACAACACTACCTCGAGTGTCCCCACCGCATGAAGAGGATATTGAAGACTTCTGGGTGGACTTCCAGGATAGTTTTGATCTCCGGGCCTGACAACATACAAGGATGAGAAAAGAGCTCATGGAAACACTGGACCTTCAGACTTTCCCGAAGGGTTTCAAAGATGGCAGGCCGCTGGAGGATCCAACATACAAAGGATAGGGGTTGGATAAATTAGACCTCCCTCTAGTGAATTGGGATACTCTAAAGGATTTAACAATTGAAGGGATATGCCACCCCATCATAGAGGCAAGTCACAGATACTTTGCATGGGTGTTCCACAAGAGCACCCAAAAGAAATCAACAGTCAAGAAGACCATTTCCTCTTCATCCGGTGCTAGACCTTCTTCATCCACTGCGGCCGCTGAAGCAAGTGTAAGAAAAGGGAAAGAGAAAGAGGGAGTCTAGGTGCCCAAGGCACCTCCTCAGATTCCCACACTTTTAATGGCCCAGTTGCACGAGAAAATGGAGGCGGAGAAGTTGGCCAGCCAACAAATCAGAATACAAGTATCTGTCGGTCTCCCAATCACTCCACCGGCATCTGCTCACCTAGTAGGGTCCCCTTCCTTAGCAGAAATTATGAACAGATAGACTTTTGCTAAGGTGGAGTCTTCCAACATTCTGGATACCGGGGCTTCACTTGTGAGGAGAAAGAAAACAACTGTGACCCCTATACCAAGCACCGCCCCCGGTATGCCAGAGAAGCCCCTGGTAGATGTAAGTTCAGACTCTCCCAAACCAGAGGATATTTCATACTCCTCTCTGCCACATGAATAATTTGATGATACCTTCTCGGCAAAGGTGCTTCTGGAGATTCAGCAGGGTGTTAGTCATGCAGTGGAAGAAATTGAAGCTCAAGATAAGGAAGAAGTCCCTACAGGAAAAGAAATTCCCATAGAAAAGGATACATCAGAGCAAGAGGCTCAGGAGGAGATTCAAATAGAACCTAAGAAAGAAAGAATACCAGTTTAGGAGACTGAGGATTTACCAAGGTAGCCCACAAATGAGAAGCCGATGGTCAAAGAATCTGGACCCGAGGGAACAACCGTACCTCAAACCATCACCCTCCAAGTGCCTTTGGTAACTTCGGGTGACCAAGTTCCTCGAAGCACCTTCGGTGAGGTAGTAATAGTGGCTGCCTTGTTAAACTTTGGCCAACGACCTTACCCACCTCCAGAAGATGTCCTGGTGGAGGAGAATATTGTAGTAGATGAGGCCAATAAGGCCCAGGTACAATAGCAGCAAATGGACCAAGAGGTCTCGGATAACGAAAACAAAGAAGATGCTGATACCACTAGGGAAGATGAAGTCCCTGAAAATACAGAGATTGAGACCGGGGAAAAGACCCCGGGTGATATTGCAGAGGACACCAGCATGGCGGAAAACATTGAGGGTTCAGAAGAACAAGAAACGAGAAAAAAAAAAGAATAAGGAGAACCAAAATAGGAGCAAGAAAAGGAGCCCGAAGATAATGTACACTTTGGGAATGCGCACCAGATTCTAAAAGGGATCCTAATGAAAAGATATTGGCAGCAAGGTCGTCCCAACTGCCCCAATGGCTGGTATAATCTAAGAAAAGGAAAGCCCCGACGGCGGCCACAAGCTCTCCACTCTCGTTGGCCAAGATGATCGCCAAGAATGCCAAGGTAAAGAAGCCCAAGAGGGTGCGGGTTGTCCATACTCTCTGGAATAACCCAGCAGGTAGTACCATTGCGGTTATTGCAACACCCCCAACAAATGCAGATGCAGTGGCCATAAGGCTTGAAGACTACAATATAACAGAGGTAGAATTGGGGAAGAGAGACAAGCAAGGAAAATATGACTTGCTGAAAGAGGCTACCAAGGCGATAGAGGCCCGATACATAAAGCAAGGCCAGAAGCTGCAAGTGGAAAGAGAAACAAATCCAAATCTCCTCGTGCTTCTAGCAGAACTAACACAGACTTTAGCTAAAGTCCACCTCGGAACCCTCTCTTCCAGATTGCCGCTTGCACAAGGCAATGTGGACTCTCTGCACATAATGAAGAAGAAAGCGCAAGCAATGGATGGGTGGGTAGCTGAACAAGTAACAATGATGAGAGAATTTCTAGTAGCATCCCTCCTAGACCTCTACAGGGTTGATCTCACCCTCAGCCGTGTGAGAAGCTCTGCTCAGATATGGGAGCAAGACTTGGAAAAATATGAGAAGTGGAAGGCCAGGTTGGAAGAAATCTGCAACCTAGGCAAGGAGGTTGCCACAGAGTCTGGTATTTTGGGAGAAGAATCATATGATTCCCTCTAGGTCTAGTACTCTAGACTTGCCCTCAAAATTGAGGTTTGCAAGGAACTGTTTAAGACCTTAAAAGAGAAACTGATAGTTTCCTGATATCCCTTGGGTTTATTCAAGGCATTCATGGTTGGGGTATCATAAGTTGATCCCTTCACCACCGGAACATGTACCCCAAAGGACTATGTCCTTAGCAAGTTCGATGAGTGGATGGAGTCCCTGTATCCTCCAACTGAAGATTTTGACCAGGGTAGGCTATCTAGATTGTCAAAGACCATGATCCAGTCACACGATGCCATCAAGATGGTGAAAAAATTCTAGAGCGGAGTCGAAGAAGTTAAGGATGCATTGGAGGCTATCCACAGCCGGCGGGATAGCATCCAGAGTATAAAGGAGGAAAGCATAAGCCAATTGTTGGAAGCTTGGGAAAAATCATAAAGTAATAAAGTTCTCCAGATCAGGCAAAATCTAACCAGCACCATGTTTTATATTCTTTATTTTTTTGGAACACAAGTTCCCAAACCCCGGAGTGCCAGATCCCACTTTTTTGAATTCTTCACGTGATCCGTGTCTTGGTTCCCAACACCAACCACTCACTTTTAGGGAAGTTAGTGAAGGTTTTCAGAAGATGGGTAACTGCAACAAGACACATCAGCTAGATGGGAGGTTTCTGACAGGTGGTCTTCCCAAGGCACCGCTTCAAAGATACACCTAGTGCATCAGAGATAGGGTGTCACTTTCCCATTTATGAGGCATGTAGCCTCGATCCCCGGGGGATCAAATTTCTTCTTTCTCCTTTCAGCTCTCTTCTCGAGGCTGATTATTCCATTCCACCTTTCTTGTCTTATTCTTCTAACATGTCAAACCTTTTTTGTCTGGAGGTCTTTTGTAATGTGGTGCTGGTAGTACTGGCAACTGGATAATATATTATATTGTATAGTGTAAAATAAGTTAGGGTTAGGTTTAGGTCAGAGGATGTGTATAAATAATAAGTCCAACCTCATTCCAAGGGTCGAAAAAATTGATTATTTTGCAGTCCATAGTTAATAGCAATCTGGTTTTCTCATTCCTCAGTTGCAGAGCTCAATGCTCTGTAGTTTTTAGCTTTTAGTAGTTAAATACTCCCCTGGAGTCACCATTGTATCATGCACCAGTGCTTGCTAGAAAAGATGTTAATGAGGAAGGAAGAGTTCTCTCAATGATGTTGTTGGAATTCTGTCTTCTGGGTTAACGGTATTTTATGCTTTTGTTTTCTTCATGTCCTTTGTTCTAATGCTTAAAGTAGATTAACAACCTCCTTTCCTTTGCTACTGATAAAATATAAACTGATGGTTGTATATTTCTTCGGTATTTAGTGTAGTGTGTTAGAGCATTGTTATGTTTTGAATGTTTAGCATAACTATAGGTAGATGAAATACTTCTAACTCTTCAATATCTTTTTAAGTTTATTTCCTAAGTGATAGCATACTTGGAGGAAACCCCACTTACCTGAATCCCCAGAGTGGACGAGTTGAAGATAACCAGCTATCCCTGATGCAGAGCCTTCCTATATCCCCTTAAGGAACCCTGTTCAACTCGAGGATTTAACAACGTCTTGGAATTAACTCAAGGAACAAGAGATCAACTCAAGGTTCAACAAGAAGTCTCTAACTTTAGGACATCAACAAAACACTCCTCTGTCACAGGTTCACTGCCTTGATTCATTTTAGGCAACTCTTCAATCCACTTTGAAAGTCACTTGTCCTCATTCAATCCCCTTTCTCTTTGAGGACACAACATTCCACTCCCTTCTATGGATGTCATCGATATCATTAAATCATCATAACACAACCAACATACCTCAAAACCAAACTCATTCTTTTTCACTGGTTTTAGACAATAAACCTTCAATCTCTTGAGACAGTTACATAAACAATGCAACCAAACCTTGTTCCTCCCCAAAAAATATATTTGAGATAATTATAATAACCCTTGGGATATTTCTAAACTCCCCTTCTCTAATACTTCATCATTCAACAACTACCTTTAACAAAATCAAGATAAATTACCTTCTTGTTGCCACTATTCTGTCTTCCTTGACATGCCTGTACTCAGAGACTCATAACTTTTGGAAAATATCAAATTTCCTTAATCCCTCTAGTGCAAGTAAGATTAACTAGACTCTTAACAACATATCCAAGAATGGGAAACATCCAATGGTGCAATTGGGAGATATGATCCCCGTATCAGGTCTATTTTCTGCAACAGAAATTTTCATTCCCCCCAAACAAACACTAACTTCCTTCTCATTCTTTTCACTGTCACCTGAATTCAAATCCTATACATTACATGTTATTAGAATTTTTACATTCCTCTCCCATAAGGAACAAAAACACCACAGACAGTGGGAGAGGTTCTAACACATTCTTTACAAAACTGCTAATAAACTGTCACTCTACCTGTGACAGACAGCAGGAAACTTTAACTAGTTTGTTAGAAATAAAAATTGCAGAGGTCTATAATAGAGATTGGAAAAGACTTATCTAAACATGGAGGCCCTTCCAAGGAATTAAAATAGTAACTATCAATACAAAGAAAACTTATTTATTATCAACTGAAATCTATGATAGTGACTGTCTCTGTGACAGTAATTGACAGAGTTCTTTTTTTTTTATTGCTTTTCCTCTCTGATATATTCACCTCCTCTCAACAAATTCCTCCATACAATCAAAAGACATTATTTAAAAAGACTCCTTGCCTTCCTAACTGACCACAAACTGAACCAAGACTCCCTTTGGTCGCCAACTGTCCCTTGTAACTGCTACATGACAGTAATAAACGGTTTTCATAATGACAGTCATTACATTTTTGAACAACAAATGTATCTTGTTTGATATACTTCGTGAAAAGGACTTATTAGACTTTGTATAACATTCCTAAATACTTCTAAAAGACCTTTAAACAATCCCCACACACCTATAACCTTACTAACCCCACTCAAGCCTTATTTTGGCTCATGTTGCCAACAATGGCAATTTACAATATGTTGCACCTTTAGTGCACTTTACATCACTTAGATGCTTTAATAACCTTATTACATCATTTATGACCTTGGACATATTTAATATAAACTCATAACACCTAAATAACCTTTTATAACTCTTGACCCCTCATTGTTTCCATTTTGCCCATTCTTGGCAATGCATTACAATTTGTCAACTTTATGAAATTCTTTAACATTTAATGGCTTCAATAGCCATGATTCCTCATCAATTGACTTGATATTTCTTCATTAGGCATTGATTTCCCTTGTACCTTCATTGTCTCCTTCATAGATCCTGGTGTACCTTGTAGGTTCATGTGCACCTTGGGTGCCCCTGCACCAAACTCCCTGGCTTCAAATGTTTCCCAGTCCCTGGGAAACTGTATACCTACAAAACAAACATTAGAAAACATATCTCCATGTCCTTGCAATGTGTTCTTCTTCCTCATGCATTTGCATTTGTCTTGTAGACACCTTGTGTCCTCTTGTCCCCTAAAACTCTTCAAGACTATCCTTGCCTTCTTCATATGCTGATCCATGTGTGGATCCTCCTTGTCAAACCTGTAATTCATCTACTCACTTACCCCTTTGTAAGCTGCAACATATACATTCTTCCTGCACTATCTCTTCTTCTTATTGGGTTTAGTAGTACTCGTCATCCAAATAAGTAGAATCAAGAAGCAATAACAAGCTCCTTCTAAAACATGACTCTTTCCAATCATTGCTATCTTCCCCACACTAGGAATCTCAATCATATTCCCATATGCCTGCAATAAAATCAAGATAACAAACCAAACATAACTCATACCTTTCACCTTTACATATTTCTCCATGTTTTGAATATAATCACCTTGTTTAGCCTTCCCTTGGCTTTTCATCTCCATTGTCTTCTCATCCTTAGTCTCTTTGCATCTTGAGACCACTGCTGGTGCCTACAACCTATCTTCATACCCTTGCCATTTTCCTTGGCATTCCAACTTCTTGCTGGTGACTGTTCTATCAAATCCGGTCATCATTGTCTTTGTGAATTTTCTTTGTCCAACTTTCAATGGACACAATATAGACCCAATCAAAATCATATCTTCTTCTCCAAGCCTTGTCACTTTTCTGTTTACATCATCATTTGTATTCTTCATCTTTGTTCCAATCATCTCCTTTCTCTCAAGCTCTTCAAGACTTGATCTTTTGTTGTCTTCATCAGCAACCCTTCTTTTTACCACTGCTACAACCTTTTGAACCTTTTTGGTATTAGGTTCTCCTTGCTTTCCACTGCTTGACTGTTGCACCTTTGTTCTTTGTCCTCCACATGGACTACTTACCTTCACATCATCCTTTGCTAGGATCTTTTGCTCAACCTCATACACATCTGTATTCTCATCAGCTTCTTGCTTCAAAGCATCATCCCTCTTTATCAAAACATCCTTCATTGCTTCATCATGTTCCCCTTTTCTTAGGAACCTTACCCTCTCAAAGATGCCAATGCTCGCTGACACCTTCCAAGTTGCCTTGTGCTCATCCAATGGTGTTAATATCATCTTCATTCCATTGTTTGTGAAAGTGTAGGTGTTCTTTCTACCATCATGTATGCATCTCTTCTCAACCTGCCAAGCCCTTCCTAAAATCACATGACAACCACTCAAAGGTACAATGTCACATAGTACAACATCATTATATGCTCCAATCTTGAAGGGAACATAAGCCTGCTCTTTCACATCAATATAATATCCAACATCCAATCCATGTGCTTTGTAAGGCCTAACATGTGCTACTCTTGGTAGATTCAATTTATTACCATCTCAAATGAAACAAGATTTGTAAATGAACCACTTGAAACAATAACCTTACAAATTTTACCTTTATATTTGCATTGTGTCTTGAATATTTGGTACCCCTGATTGTGCTTTGTATCCTCAGCCATGATGACCACCATACCTTCTATCAACCTTCTTCAAAAAGAAACCTCAGAAACCACCTTCAATCCAAGATCTATCTGACTTAGAATCACCACTTTGGAACACTCATGGAGGATGATTCAACTCCAAGCATCAACAAAGGATTCCTTGTCTTCAAAACCTCAGATCTTCATCCCAAACCATCAGCAACCAGATCTCCAAGCTCTTCCCAAAGGATTCTACTAAGCTCTGATACCACTTGATGCAGAGCCTTCCTATATCCCCTTAAGGAACCCTATTCAACTCGAGGATTCAACAACGTCTTGGAATTAACTCAAGGTTCAACAAGAATTCTCTGACTTTAGGACATCAACAAAACACTCCTCTGTCACAGGTTCATTGCCTTGATTCATTTTAGGCAACTCTTCAATCCACTTTGCAAGTCACTTGTCTTCATTCAATCCCCTTTCTCTTTGCGGACACAACATTCCACTCCCTTTTATGGATGTCATTGATATCATTAAATCATCATAACACAACCAACATACCTCAAAACCAAACTCATTCTTTTTCACTGGTTTTAGACAATAAACCTTCAATCTCTTGAGACAATTACATAAACAATGCAACCAAACCTTGTTCCTCCCCACAAAATATATTTGAGATAATTATAATAACCCTTGGGATCTTTCTAAACTCCCCTTCTCTAATACTTCATCATTCAACCTTTAACAAAATCAAGATAAATTACCTTCTTGTTGCCACTATTCTGTCTTCCTTGACATGCCTGTACTCAGAGACTCATAACTTTTGGAAAATATCAAATTTCCTTAATCCCTCTGGTGAAAGTGAGCGTAACTAGGCCCTTAACAACATATCCAAGAATGGGAAAAATCCAACGGTTCAATTGGGAGATATGATCCCCGTATCAGGTCTATTTTCTGCAATAGAAATTTTCATTCCCCCCAAACAAACACTAACTTCCTTCTCATTCTTTTCACTGTCACCTGCATTAAAATCCTATACATTACATGTTATTAGCATTTTTACATTCCTCTCCCACAAGGAATAGAAACACCACAGACAGTGGGAGAGGTTCTAACACATTCTTTACAAAACTGCTAATAAACTGTCACTCTACCTGTGACAGACAGCAGGAAACTTTAACTAGTTTGTTAGAAATAAAACTTGCAGAGGTCTATAATAGAGATTGGAAAAGACTTATCTAAAAATGGAGGCCCTTCCAAGGAATTAAAATAGTAACTATCAATACAAAGAAAACTTATTTATTATCAACTGAAATCTGTGACAGTGACTGTCTCTGTGACAGTAATTGACAAAGTTCTTTTTTTTTTTATTGCTTTTCCTCTCTGATATATTCACCTCCTCTCGACAACTTCCTCCATAAAATAAAAATACATTATTTAAAAAGACTCCTTTCCTTCCTAACTGACCACAAACTGAACCAAGACTCCCTTTGGTTGCCAACTGTCCCTTGTAACTGCTACATGAAAGTAATAAACGGTTTTCATAATGACAGTCATTACATTTTTGAACAACAAATGTATCTTGTTTGATATACTTCGTGACAAGGACTTATTAGACTTTGTATAACATTCCTAAATACTTCTAAAAGACCT
>MU224543.1:1974930-1991445 GCA_018584345.1 Thuja plicata | reverse complement strand
AATATGTTGCACCTTTAGTGCACTTTACATCACTTAGATGCTTTAATAACCTTATTACATCATTTATGACCTTGGACATATTTAATATAAACTCATAACACCTAAATAACCTTTTATAACTCTTGACTCCTCATTGTTGCCATTTCGCCCATTCTTGGCAATGCATTACAATTTGTCAACTTTATGAAATTCTTTAACATTTAATGGCTTCAATAGCCATGATTCCTCATCAATTGACTTGATATGTATTCATTAGGCATTGATTGCCCTTGTACCTTCATTGTCTCCTTCATAGCTCCTGGTGTACCTTGTAGGTTCATGTGCACCTTGGGTGCCCCTGCACCAATCCCCCTCAAACAAAATAGTCACATTTCCCAACTGAGCCCCGCACTGTCGAGACCTAACTCTCACATTCTTGGAGGCCCAGGGAATCTCATTTCCCTAGACAACCTTTATAGGAAAAGTTGGCTGTTACCCCGGTACCTAGTGACAACTTACCTCTGTTGGTAGACCCAGTCACAAAGTCCCGTCAACACTATCTCAATTGGATGTAATTTCCAAAATAATCCTAAGCATCAAGGAATAGAGGCCAAGATGACTTTTCATTTATCTCCTTTTGATTTAAGAATCATCTTCTGTTCATGTGCCATATAAGATATGTAACCCACAATGACCCTTAATGTTATATCCTTGGGTACATAATGTGTCATATACATTACTAAGAAGTTGATTAGAAACAGACAAGAAAATTGATTCAACCTCATCATAGTGTACACATAAATGGGATCGAGATATATGCGGTTAACCACTCATGTTGGAAGCTCTTATCATAAACATCCAAATTAGGTGAAGTTTATAGGATCATTGAAGCAATCACCATAAGAAGAAAACCAAGAAAACTTTATGCCCCTATCCTTGCAACTCTTTTTCAATTATTAGACATCATGGAGTAACTTAGAAGACATAACAAGAAACAATTTATAATCAGAGAAATAAAATTCATAACCACTTATATGCCCCTAGTTTGAAACATCATTGAAACATTAAAAGAGTCATGATAAAATCAAGATTAGTCTATATGTGTTTATGTGTTGTTTAGGAACACCTTTGATTCATCAGTCAATCACAGCATAGAAATCATCAATTAAAGCTTGGATTTCAGCAATGTATAATTGTGTCTGAGTTAGTGAGACAAACAATATCAGTAATTGCAATCCAATGGAGTGTTGAGAAACACTGTTTGATTAAAGTGTTGAGAAACACTAGTATGATGTTTGTTAAAGGTAGGTGGTGTTTAAGAAACACCTTTGTTTGTGATATTGATAATGATTTTTTTTTAGAGTATTAAGAAATACTATTTTATGTCAGTGGTAAACTTTCCTATACAAGAACCTAGGATGAAAAAGCAACGAACAAACTCTAATTAATAGAACCAAGATGACCGCTGAAATTGCTAGGACACATGCCCCAAGTGAAGTATGAATATCCTAAGACTCAAATATAGACAAATTCCAGGCAAGGGCAGTATATTCTTGAAGGGCTCAGGTCTAGCTGATGTTAAGAAATTGACCATGAAGGATATGTGCAAATGGTGCTTTGATAGATGGAGCACTGAGTACAAGTGACGCATGTTTCCCAGGTTTTCACCACTTGGAAAATTTCAATTTTTTCTACCACGATGCCTGTTTTCCAGGTTTTTGCCTAGGCACTTTTTCTTGTTTTTTAATTTTTTTGTACTTTTCTTTTTTTTTTCTCTTTTTTTTAGTATCAACGCGCCTGTTTGCCAGGTTTCACCAAGAATACTTTTTTCACTATTTTTGGCTTTCTTCAAGATCAATTTTCATTATTTTTTGTATTTTCTCAGGATTAATTTTGTTGTACAAGCCCTTTGGCTAGATGTCAAGCATAAAACCATTCCAAGTATAGAGTATTGATAGGATCAGGAAGGAAATCTCCTTTAGGTGTAGCTAACTGATAAGCTCCCATCCCAAAAGTTGTTATGATAACAAAAGGCCCCATCTAGTTGGGTATAAACTTTCCTTTTTGGTTCTCTGTTTGGTTTATTCTTATGATTCTCTCTGAGAATGATATCCCCCACTTGAAATTGTCTTGGATTTACCCTCTTGTTGTAACCTTTTGACATCCTTTTCTGATAGAGTTTCATATGATCAAATGCTTTTTGTCTGCGCTTATCTAGTATCACTAGCTCTTGTACCCTATCTATGCATTATTGTTCATCTGTGACAAGACATTTTAGGGATACTCACAAAGAATGGATTTCTACTTCAATTGGTAATACTGTCTATGCTCCATAAACAAGAGCAAATGGCATGCTCATGTTGGTGTTCTGATGCTTGTTTTGTATGCCAATAGTGTTGGGTTCAATTGTATATGCCAGTCTCTACTAAATTTTATCACAATTATGTGTAGGATTTTTAGAATATTCTTATTTGAAGCTTCATCTTGTCCATTACCTTGAGGATAATAGATGGAAGATCAGTGTTGAGTAATGTAAAATTGTGTATGAAGGTCATCAATGTATTGGTTCTTGAACTGCCCTCCATTGTCTGTTACAATAGATGAAGGTATCCCGTACCTATAGATGATGTAGTTCAAGATGAACATAGCTACTTGTTTTCTAGTGGCTTTGATTAGTGGCACTGCTTTGACCCACTTTGTGAAATACTCAATGGCTGTGATGATGTATTTATGTCCATTTGAAGAATTGGGATAGATCTGTTCAACAAGATAAAAGGCCTATTGCTAGAATGGCCAATGTGTGATAAATGGTATGAGATCCCTAGCTGGAGCATGGATAAGCTTTCTATGTGCTTGGCATTTTTGACATGTTTTTTCATATTGTACTGCATCGTTCTCCATTGTAGGCCAGTAGTACCGAACCCTTAGAATTTTCTTAGCTAATGAAAACCCATTTGAGTGAGATCCACACACACCTTCATGGACCTCTTTTAATGTGCGATTAGAATCATCTTGTTTATAAACATCTAAGTATTTTTTCATCCAGACCACATCTATATAAGTTAGTAGTGATGAGTACATAATGCGATGCTATCCTAATTAAGGCTCATTTTTCATTTATGGACAGGCCATTGGGTAAGGTTTGATTCGTAAGATAGACATTTATACTGGTTTACCTAGATTGGTTTTGGAAATTTAGGGAACAAATAACTTTGGATTTAGGTGCATCAAATGCAAGAAAGGATATTTCTTCCATCGAGAAGTCATAGCAGAATTGATGTTCCTCCAGTTGTAGCATGGATACTAGTGTTTCCATTGTGTCTGCAACTCTATTTTTTTCTCTTGGAATTTGTTGAAACGTGATAAACACAAAGTAACTCTTCAAATCCTCTATCATCTACTTATAGGGCATCATATTCTCACATTTTCTTTGGTGTTATCCATTTACTTTATTGATGATGAGTTGAGAGTCACCATATATATGTAACTCTATGATTTTCCATTCAATGGATAGCTTGAGACCGTTTACCAATGTTTCATATTATAACATGTTGTTGGTGCATGGAAACATCATTTTGTATTCCTTGGGGATATTTTAAGCTTGAGGAGTGATAAAAAATACCCCTCCTCTGTTAGAATAACTGAGAGGGGGGTGAATCAGTGGCCTCTAAAATATTCCAATAAATCAACCACAAAATTTTATATCTCAAATATAAACCTCAAGTTATCTTTAGCCTCACAAGATGTATGCCTTTAAATAATATTATCAAATAACTACTACTCAGATTTCACTGTTAAACCTTATTCTTAATCTTTACCAATTAGTAGTCTATCATTTACCGAAATACAGTAAATAACTTAGTGTTTACCGATCAATCTTTTTTTAGTAATGTGTAAAGATAAAAATTGAAGCAATGACTCATAAACACATTTGACAGATGGATTTTTAACATGGAAACCCTGTTAAGGGAAAAACCACTTGGGACCAGTAACCCAAAATTCTCACTCTTCTGAAGTGAGCTTGGTGAAGATCCAACCCTGTTAAATATTACAAACACACTATTTTGATTAAGTAAAAATAGGTTTTACAAGGACCTGAAACCTTTAAAAATGTTTTTTACATATATTCAATTGAGTTCAACAACAACTGTGTCATAGAACCAAACAAGGAAAGAAAAACAACTAGCAAGCTAACATCCTAACCCAAAAAAGTCCCACAGATATACAATAAAGACAGTGACAACAAAAAAGGTTACAAACATACTGTTAAGTGTGACCTTGTTAGCGGATTTATCACTAACACTTAATCACTTGATATCTGTCATTTCACTATGCTATCTTCATGAATTAACCTTTTGATACTCCTTGGGATGTATCTCAATATATAAAGGATTGTTAAGTCCTGCTCGATTACGAGACTTTCTGATCCAATGGTTAAACTGAAATAGTATATGATCTATTCATATAAACAATTTAATCTTGCATATGTTCAGATCTATTGTAAGCTCATAATACCTTTCTGATCAATGTTTCCTTTCAATACCTTTGCTCCACTTCTTTCTGCTTGGTGATGTTGTGCTTCTCTATTTCTCAGTGTCTGCAGAAATCTTTAGCTCTATTTTTTAGCTTGTATGATCAGGACTGTATGAATTCTTTCTTCACCAGTATTCTCTTCAGCATCCTCTTCTCTATTCACCCCTAATTCACAATGAATTAGCTTGTCTCTTTATAGACATGATTTCATTGTTTCTAAGTCTTTGATTTTCTTTTTCTTGGCATGATTTGCAATTCTTTCCATTCTTGCTTTAAAGCATACTTCAGTTTTATCCCGCATATTTATCCTTGACAACTGGAATAAAATAGATTTAAAACTCTCACTTATATCTGGCTTTTAAGTTGTCGATGAAAACAATGTGATCAAATAGTTAACTCCATATTTATCTCTTTCTAGCTAAGTCTTTTGTCATTTCTGAACTTCAATTCTTTTCAGTGTTTTAACTCCTTGTTAGCTTTAGTCTTGACTTCAGTTGTCCTCCGGCATCTCTGTCCGTCAGGGTCGTCTGTCCGCCAGGGTTTTCTGTTCATTTGGTTTTTATGTTCGTCAAGTAACACTATAGTTCTTCTCATCGGTAATGCTTGCTCAGGTTTCTCGCTCGAGTATCACTGTGACTTTTCTCTCAGGTTTCTCTATCTATCAGGGTGCACTGTTCGTCAGTATTTTTCGTCACTTAGTGCATACTGAACTTATGCATTACTGATAGCATAACCTTTATCTCTCTGGCTCTTTGAATTCTTTGACACTATGTATATATAACCAATCAGATTATATCAAGTTGACATCAATGACAATATAATATATTAATTGATTTAATGTCTTGCATTAACTTTCTATAGCTTGGTGATCATCAACTTAATATCTTCAAACATTCAATCAGTTATAGTTCATCAATCTCTCCCTTTGGCATTGATGGAAACACACTACATTACTACTAATACAATATGAAATATATCATTTGTAGTTCATCAATCTACCAAACTTATTATTCTATAACCAATACAAATGTCTGGCTCTCGGTAAGCTCACATAGCTTAGAATTTTTTCTCGCAGAGTACTTTCTTCAATCTTCATTCCCTTCACTAGATAAATGTAGCAGCTTCTAATTTTGTCTCTCCCTTTGACATAGAATCTCTTCTATGACGTTTTCTCTCCCTTTGACTATTCTTCTCCTTGATCATCTCTTTTTCCTTTGACAACAATAGATATACTCTCTCCCTTAATTCATCTCACCCTTTGGATGATCATGATGGATATTTCATATGGATATAATCTCTCTCTTTGGATCTTCTCTCCCTTTGACAACAAATCCAAAGTATATCCTTCCTCCTTTTTATAATATACTCCTTGAATTTCCCTATCCATCAACAATACAATTACTCTGATGTCCGGTGCAAATATGTACCTTGTTGTGTACTAATTTATCTTTGCAGTCTATCTCTTTGCTTGCATCAACATGAATGATCTTATGATTGTGTGTAGGCTGATGCAGCCTCCTAGCTAGCTTAGTGACCAATAGATAAGGGTCAGACCCCTAGTCTCTTTCTCAGGTACTCAAATATATCTTTAGGCAATGGATTTATGAATATGAGCTAATTGTTCCTTAGATTGAACATATTCTAGTATCACCTCTTTATCTCACACTTGTTCCCTTAAGTAATGATACTTGATTGCAATATGCTTAGTCTTAGCATGCATGACAGGGTTCTTAGAAATGTTTATTGCACTGGTATTATCACAACAGATAATCACTGGTTCAAAATTTTCATATTCATACCTTCCAGTAATTGTTTGATCCATGCAATGTTAGAGAAATTTGTAGCAACAACCACATATTCTGCTTATGCAGTAGATTGTGAGATGCATCCTTGCTTCTTACTTATCCATGTGACAAGTCTGCCACCCATAAAGAATGCTCCTCCAGTTTTTCTCTTTCTGTCATCTAAGTTTCCAGCCTAATCAGCATCTGTATAGACTTGAAGCTCAAATTTTCCTTCTCTTTTATACCATAAGACATATTCCTTGGTGCTCTTTAGATATCTCAAAATTCTTTTTACAAAATTCATGTGTGATTCCTTGGGATTAGGAGAGAATCTTGCAACTATTCCAACTACATGTGCTATATCTGGTCTAGTATGAACACCATACATTACTTTTCCAATCATAGACCTATATAGGGTCTGATTTACCTCATTTGACTTATCTTCTTTTGTCATCTTGCATCTGGTGGCCATAGGTGTTCCAACTAGCTTGGAATCTTTCATCTTGAATATCTTCAGCACCTCCTTGATGTATTTGGATTGTGTGATATATATGCCTGCATCTTGTTGAAGAATATATAGACCAAGAAAGAATTTTATCTCCCCAAACATTGAAATCTCAAACTCTTTTCTCATTTCATTAGCAAAAGATTTACATAACATATCATTACCACCAAATATGATATCATGAAAAAATATTTCAGCAATCAAAATGTTATCATCAGTATCTTCCTTTAAATACAAATTGTTGATTTCACTTGTTCTTACAAATCCAATACCTATGAGACATGAGTGAAGTCTTTCATACCAGGATCTAGGTGCTTGTTTCAATCTATACAAGGCTTTGTGTAGTCTACAAACCATGTTTCTCTTGTTAGGATAAACAAACCCTTTTGGTTATTCAATGTATACCTCTTCTTCTAGTATTCCATTTAGGAATGCAGATTTGACATCCATTTGATATACCTTGAATCCTTTGAATGCAGCATAAGCAAGTAAAATTATTACTCCTTCTAGTCTAGCAATGGGTGCAAAGTTTTTCCATAGTCAATACCTTCTTCTTTTTCATACCCTTTGCATACTAATCTTGCTTTGTTCCTTGTGAATTCTCCATTCCATTCGTCTTCTTTCTAAATATCCATTTGGTACCAATGACATTCTTGTCATCTGGTCTAGGTACTAATGTCCATGTTCTATTCTTCTCAATCTGTTCAATTTATTCATTCATTGCACTAACCCATTCTTCATTTTCAAGTGCAGTATTAATAGATTTAGGCTCAAAATCACAAATTAAACATCTAGTGTTTAGTGACTTACTTCTTGTTCTCATTCTAGCCTTCTTGTCTCCTATGATTTGGTTCTGTGGACGGTGTCTTCTGACATAATTGGAAAGTATTGGTTCAGATCTTTGTTCATCATTTTCATCATCATCTTGACCGTCATTCTGATCTCCATCGCTCAGAACATCATTTTGGGCAATTTCCTGATTTTTGGTATTTGCAGCCTGATGCTCGGGTGCAATGTTATGTTGCTCAGGAGCGATACACTATTACTTGGTCAGAGTGTCAAGTTCTTCATTGTAGACAAACATGTTCTAGTCTTCTGGTTCTTTTCTGCTTTCCTCATCATTTTTCTCTGCATATTCATCTCTTCTCACATTTTCACTTTCAATGATTTTTTTAGAGGACTTGTTAAGACATTTATAATCCTTTCTTTTGGTGGAATACCCTCGAAAGATTCCTTCTTCACTTTTGGAGTCAAGATTTCCATTTCTATCATCTTTCAAAATATAACATTGACTTCCAAAAATTTGGAAGTAACTTACATTGAGTGTGTATCCATACCATAGTTCATAATGTGTCTTTTTGGTATCTTTCTTCAATTGAACTTTGTTCAATGTGTAGACAAAAGTGCTGACAGCTTCCCTCTAGAATGTTTGAGTGATGCCTTTTTCTATCATTAGTGTTCTAGCACAATCAACAAAGGATATGTTTCTTCTTTCAGCAATCCCATTTTGTTGTGGTGTTCTTGGTGTAGAAACCTGTCTTTTAATTCCATGCTCTTTGCAAAAGTTAGTGAATTCATCAGAAATGAATTCTCCTCCTCTATCTGTTCTTAATAATTTTAGTTCCTTACCACTTTGTTTTTCTACAATATCTTTATACCATTTAAACATCTTGAATGATTCTAATTTTTGTTTTAAGAACATAACTGTAATCATTCTAGAATAATCATCTACAAATAGAATGAAGTATCTATCACCATAGTAGATCTTAGTTCTCATGGGTCCACATAGGTTAGTATGGACTAATTCTAGAATAGCATTAGATGTACGTGTTTTTCTCTTGAAACTAGACTTTGTCATTTTACCTTTTTGATAATTCTTACACATGATATGGTCGGGCTTTGACATGCTCAGTAAGCCTCTTACTTTCCTTTTATTTCTTATCTTAATCATGTTGTCAAAATTCACATGATATAACCTTTTATGCCACAACCATATGTCTTCATTTCTAGCCATTAAACAAGTAGTGTTTATATCATCAAGATAGAATAGGTTACCTTTTGTCTATTCACCAGTTGCAATCAACCTTCCTAATTCATTAAAGATATTTTCATTTTTGTTCTCAAATGCAACTCAGTGACCTATGTTATTCAGTTATGAAACACTCAATAGATTATAGTTAAGTCCTTTTACCCAGTATGCATTTTCACATCTGATCAGATTATTTAACATTATTGTTCCTTTACCTTCAACTAGACAAGGTGAGTCATTACCCATTCGTACTAATCCACCATTATAATACTCAAAAGTTTCAAAATTTTATTTATCACTGATCATGTGGTGAGTGCAGCCACTATCTATAATCCAGACATCATTCTTACTAACCTTAGATATGAGTACAATCTCTACATACCTTTCCTCTTCATCTGAATCATCCTTCATGGCCACAAATACCATCTCAATATCTTCATCATATTCGGTGTCACTATCTCTAGCTTTGTTCTCAGTCAAGTAACAAGCTTTCCTCCCTTTGTCCTTGTAGTCTCGGGTATCTCTTCTATCACATTGTTAATTTCTTCAGTAATCTATGTTATCACTTCTATCAAAATTCTTTTCATATGATCTGTCACTATTTCCATCTTCTTTTCTTTTGTTAGGACATCTAGCAGCAAAGTGTCCAATATCTTTACAATTAAAATATACAAGTGGTAGTTTACCTTTGTATCTACCTTTTCCTCTCTGCAATCTTCTAGCCATTAGTGCTTCAATCTCATCAAGTTCTTGGTCATCACTATCACTTTCACAATCATTTCTCATAGTGTGTTTATGACTTGACTTACTTATTTTTAAAGAATATTTGAATGCAGACTCAATAGATCGTAAGACATTGTTATCAAATTTATTAATCTCAAATGAAATAAGTCTTCCAACCAAACTATCTAGAGTGACATTGTTATTTTCTACTGCTCTCATTTCTTGAATGTCAGATACTCTAATAGCATAAACAAATAGTAAGGTTCTTAGGATTTTACTTACCATTGTTTCTTCTTCAAGTACACCTCCAACTCCTTGAATAGCATAGACTACCTCTTTGATTCTGCAACTATACTAAGTGATTTTTTCTCCTTCTCTCATTCTTAGGTCATCAAATTTACCTCTTAGGTTTTCTGTCTTAACTCTTAGTACATTAGCATCTCCTCCATGTACTAGCTTCAATTTTTCCCACATTTTCTTTGCAGAGGTGCATGTTTTGACATCTTCAAATTCAACATCGAAGAGTGAGGAATAAAGTTCTATCATCATAGAATTGTGCTCATGATTTTATCTCAATTGATCAAGTATGTGAGGTCATGTAGGCAACACATATTTATTATCTAAGTATTGAGTAACATCATTTCCAATACCTGATAGGTGAATTCTTATCCTGATTTTCCATGATGCAAAGTTGTCTTTGTTCAACTTAGGCACATCACATTTTCTCATCTTGTGATCTTTTTCTTGATTTTTTAAAATCCCTTTCCAAGCACACAAGCTCTGATACCAATTGTTAGAATAAATAAGAGGGGGGGTGAATCAATGGTCTCCAAAATATTCCAATAAATCAACCACAAAACTTTATATCTCAAATATAAACCTCAAGTTATCTTTAGTCCCACAAGATGTATGCCTTGAAATAATCTTATCAAATAACTACTACTCAGAGTTCACTATTAAACCTTATTCTTAATCTTTACCGATTAGCAATCTATCATTTACCAAAATACAGTAAATAACTTAGTGTTTACCAATCAATCTTGTTATAGTAATGTGTAAAGCAAAACATTGAAGCGATGACTCATAAACACATTTGACAGATGGATTTTTAACGTGGAAACCCTATTAAGGGAAAAACCACTTGGGACCAGTAATCCAAAATTTTCACTCTTCTGAAGTGAGGTCAGTGAAGAGCCAACCCTGTTAATGGTTACAAACACACTATTAAGTGAAACCTTGTTAGAGGATTTATCACTAATAGTTAATCACTTGATATCTGGAATTTCACTATGCTATCTTCATGAATTAACCTTTTGATAATCCTTGGGATGTATCTCAATATATAAAGGATTGT
Organism: Thuja plicata; assembly: GCA_018584345.1. Classification (NCBI taxonomy): domain Eukaryota; kingdom Viridiplantae; phylum Streptophyta; class Pinopsida; order Cupressales; family Cupressaceae; genus Thuja; species Thuja plicata. The sequence goes on along the minus strand of MU224543.1, from coordinate 1,980,538 downwards.
TAAGTCCTGGTTGGTTAAAAGACTTTCTAATCCAATGGTTAAATAGAAATAGTATATGATCTATTCATATAAACAACTTAATCTTGCAAATGTTCAGATCTATTGTAAGCTCATAATACCTTTCTGATCAATGTTTCCTTTCAATACCTTTGCTCCATTTCTTTCTTCTTGGTGATGTTGTGCTTATTTGTTGCTCGGTGTCCGCATAAATATTTAGCTCTTTTTTTTAGCTTGTATGATTAGGACGATATGAAGTATTTCTTCACCAGTATTCTCTTCAGCATCCTCTTCTCTATTCACCCCTAATTCACAATGAATTATCTTGTCTCTTTATATACATGATTTCACCCTTTCTAAGTCTTTGACTTTCTTGTTCTTGGTGTGATCCGAAATTCTCTCCATTCTTTCTTTAAAGCATACTTCAATTTTATCCCATAGATTTCTCCTTGACGACTAGAATAAAATACCTTTAAAACTCTTTCTTATCTCTTGCTTTTAACTTGTTGATGAAAACAATGTGATAAACTAGTTAACTCCATATTTAGCTCTTGCTAGCTAAGTCTTTTGTCAATTCTGAACTTCATTTTTTTTCGGTGTTTTGTTAGCTTTGGTCTTGACTTTAGTTTTCCTCGGGCATCTCTGTCCATCGGGGTTGTCCTTATTGTGTGAAAGAACCGTTAAATTACATTTTCCATGGATGTTTTGTTAAGTGCATTATTGTCTCATCTGGAAAGTTTATTATCAGTGGTGTTTCCTCCTACAAAGGTGAAACAACCAATTGATTGGCTAGCACTTGTTCTTCAATGGTATTTATTTTTACATACTCTATATCAAATTCATTGAGTATTAAGACCCATTTTTCTAGGCTTCATGTTAATGTTGTCTTACTCAGGAGGTACTTGAGAGGATCAATCTTTGCAATGAGTTTCACTGTATGTGAAATAATGTAGTATCTCAGCTTTTGGGATGCAAAAAAAATTGTAAGACAAGCCTTTTTAATTATACTATAGTTGAGTTCAAAGGATACCAATGAAATGATAAAATAATAAATTTCTCTTTCCTTCTTGGTGTTATCCTCTTGTGCTAGAAATACTCCAAGTGATGTAGTCGTAGCTGAAATATAGAGAAAGAATGACTTTCCATGAATAGGTGCCATTAAGATAGGAGGATTAGCTAGATAATCTTTTACTTCCTTGAATTTGTTTTCACAGTGTTCATTCCATTTGCAAGTCACTCCTTTATGTAACAATTTCATGAAAGGTTGCACTCTATCCGCTAGTTGAGACATGAATCTTCTGATTGCCTGGAGTCTTCCTTCGAGAGTCCTCATTGGACTTATGTTATGAGGGGGTGTCATCTCCATTATTGCTCTCACTTTTTCTAGGTCTACCTCAATTCCTTTGGCTGATACAATGAATCCTAAGAGCTTTCCTGATTGGAACCCAAATGTGCATTTCTTTGGATTGAGCCTTAGTTGAAACTATTTCATTCTATCTAGTATCTTTCTCAAGTATTTGATGTGATTTGTTCTTATATTTGAATTGGCTAAGGTATCATCCACATAATCCTTTGTGTTCTTATGTATCATGTCATGGAAGATTATTTCCATAGCTCATTGATATGTGGCTCTGGCATTCTGTAGCCCAAATGGAATTACGTTCTAGAAAAATTTTCCCCATGCACATGTAAATCTTGTATTTTCTTGGTCTTCAGGGGAGATCTTTATTTGGATGTAGCCCACAAATACATCCATGAGTGAATAGATTTCATATCCTTCCATGGGTCTATAATCATATCAATGTTCGGCAATGGGAAGTCATCTTTAGGAAAAGCTTTGTTTAGATCCCTAAATTGTGTGTGAATTCTGATAGAATTGGCTTCTTTAGAAGCTGGGACTACATTATAAATCCATCTTGCATAAGAAATTACCCTTATGAATCCATATTTTAAGAGTTTTTCTAGCTCTGCTTTTACTAGCAATGCTACATGTGGATGCATCTTTCTTAATTTCTGCTTGATAGGTTTTATCCCATGAGCTATATATAAGTGGTGCATTATTATTTCAATTTCTAATCCAGGCATATTAGAATAAGACAATAAAAAGTTGATATTTTTCTCTTTAAGGAACTCAGTGAACTGTGTCTTTTCTTCCTCTGATAAAGATTGTGCAAGATAGAAAAATTGAAGAATTTTAGTTGTTCCTAGATTGACTGGTTGTATTATTTCTATTAGTGCTGAATATATTTAGTGGAAGTGCTTAGGGAGAATATCAAAAATCTCATCATTTGGTGCCTCTGAGAGGTTTTTACCATTAGATATGTCTTTTATTTTTACTTTTTTAGAATATGATACTGCCACAACGTAGTTCTCACAATCAATTCTTTTTTTTGTTTTCTCTTTGATTTTTTATTAAGAAACTTGATATCCTCCTCTTTCATATTTGTGCTCCTTACACTAGTGGAAGAGGGATATAGTTCACAAGAATTCATATAGCAGGCCAAAGTGTATTCATTGGTAAATTTTATTATAGTGGTGGTTTTTGACTTGGTCCAATCAATCAGTTAAGGGCTTACCAAGGATAGTGATTCAGAGGGTTCTAAGGATAGCACCGTGTTAGTTTCAAGACTATTAACTGGTAATTCAAGTTCTATTAAGTTAGCTTCTATAGTGTTTAGATCATTAAGAGCCAGATCGTCATTATTGGTGTCATTGTTAGTGTTATGTGAACCTAACTCTAGCGACCTAACATTTGAGTTTTCTCCTTCTTCTCTTATCACATTGGAACTCATGCTTTGTAGTATCTTTTGGAACTTTTCCAGTCCTATTAAGACGCTAGTGTCTACATCAATTATACTTGGGAATAGTACATTAGTCAATTTTGTGTCAAAATTTGTGAGAGGGGTAGTGCTATAACCTTGTCCTCTTTCATGTTGAGGGGAAAACTTGTGTATCACATCTACTTTAATATCCATAGTAGCATTATACATCTTATCCCACTCATAATCATCTGAATATGAGATATTATCATAAGATAGATTTAGAAATTTAGAAATAGTTATCTGGTGCACCCTATTGGTTATTTGTGGATCAAAGTTGGTAGATCCAAGACATGTGGAATTGTCACCAATTGCCCCTAGTTAGGATGTACAATTTTTTGTTGTCTCATAGAAAATAACTCTTCAAGTATGTTTGAGCTACTTGCTTCTTCTCACCTGCTTCTTCCTTCTTCTTGTTCTTGATGTGTTCCCTCTTGTTTCTCCTCATGAGTATGACTCATTCCTTCTTCGTCTTTAGATCTTGTTCTAATTTTTATATCATGAGCATTTGGTGTTATAATTGTTCTCTCAGATAAGTAGGTGCATATCTTTCTCCTTGGTATTTTGGGTTATCTGTACCTATATGTAGTAATATTTAAAATATCTAGGGTGTGAATTCAACTTATTCTTCTTTTTCATCACTTCCTCTATCAAATATTGGACCTTCTCTTGAGGTAGGATGTTTTGATTTTTTATTGAAACCCAATTATGTCTTGTCCTTAGTCTTCCTGAATTCCATATGGATTGGCTCAATGAGTCTTTTTCCTTTATCTCCTAAAGGTACCTTCCCTTTGTATCCCATTTTTTGAGAAGGTCAAAACCTTTTCCATATTTTTGGTGAGATATCTCATCATTTTTTACTTCATTTTATTCCTTTTCCTCTTTATATAGCCATGACAAGAATGTTTTATCTTCCTTTTCTTCCTCTTGAGAGATTGTGGCTCCAACCATACCAGTTGGTTCATGAATAGCTCTTTCTTTTGAGGTGGAAGGTGTAAGGGATGGGGAGGGTCTTCCATATGATCTTGGAGATACATGACTATTATCCAATGATGGCATTGTATCCAATTTGTATTCCCCTGTTCTATTTTCTTCAAGTTTTAACATTTTTCCAAAGCTTCTCATCACCATATCTTTCGAGGTTTCACTCAGGAACCCTTTTGGAACTTCCTTATTGTGAGGAACCACACTATATGCCTTGATGTTGTTGCAAGTGTAGCTTGAATCTGTAGGAATTATTACTCCCACCCTATTTTGTGGGAATTTGATACATTTGTGGTAAGTAGATGGCATCGCTTGCATTTCATGTATCCAGGCTCTCCCTAGTAGTATGTTATAGGCCAATGGTAGATCAAGAACTTGACAAATCACATCTCATTATATTGGTCCTATTAATATTGGTAAAATAACTATTCATTTGGATGACCTTTCCTCCTCATCATAGGCTTTAATGGTTATCTTACTCCTTGGATCAATTGTGTGTTCTAAAAATCCCAATGCTTTGAACCGGTTAAGGGTGCATATATTCAAAACCGTGCCTCCATCTATCAATACATATTGTATATGGTGTTTATGGATCAAAACCTCAATGTGCAGGGGCTGATTATGGGGATGAGTCAAATATTTATCATCCTCTTCTGAAAAAGAGAGTTAATGGGGATCTGATATGTGATTGACCATTTCCTGGAATTTTTCTATATCTGTGTCCTTCAGAACATTGGTTGTATGTAGGGCTTGTTCAAGAACTTCCCTATGCACTAAAGAGATATTTAATAACTCAAATATAGAGATTTGAGTCGATGTTATTTTCAATTGGTCCACCAATTTGTAGTTAGTGGATGGTGTGGGAACCATTTGTCTTGACGTTGTTGGTTTTGGAATTGTGACAACAGGCGGTTTGGATGATGTTTCCTGCTTGGATGAGGAATTAACCCCTTTAATTGTGATATGTACTTGGCTTCATATTATAGCATTTTAGTGTGTCAACTTATCCTTGACACCTTTGATAGTGATCATTGTATGCCTCCTTTTCGTGATCCATGGTTCCCAAGCTTTCAAAAGACGAGGGTTAGTAGCAAAGGTTTCACAAATGATATAAATCCAAGCACACAATACTACTAAAATGAATAACAATGAAACGTGATCAATAAAATGTACAAGCAAGAGAAAGGAAAACAAATAAATGCAAACCCCACGGTGCTTGAAGCTTCTATTGTTTCTCTCTACTCCTTCCAAAATGATGTTCTTGATGCTCAGTATTGGCGGGGCAGCGTCTATGACTTGAGAAGCATCGAGAATTTGCTAATTGAAATGTGTGTCTGATCGCAAGATGGCTTGAATTCTATAACCAAACTGACATAGTAATGGCGCACAAGAGCTTGAAAGCTTGGATCCTTCAAATGGTTATGAAGGTTTTATTATATAGGAATTGGTGATGATATGAACGGTTGAGATCAATCCCAGAGATAGGGAGATGAATGGTTGAGATTAAAACGAACTGGAGAAGCCATCAGTAAACTCCACCTCTTTATTTGGTAAAGAGGAGATAGAGTTTAGTTGACTGAAGAGATAATTGTGAGTTACCTTTTTGGACTAAAGAGGTGGGTGAAGTTACCCATGTAGACTGGAGAGATGGGTGGAGTAACCCATGTGATCTGATTGGAGCTATCTCTTTGAAGATAAATGAATATTTAATTCATTTATTTAATTAAAGTTTTTAACATGTGAGATAATTGAATTCTTTTTTATTTAGAATTGCTTTATTGAATGAAATTAAATTAATTTAATTGGAA
>MU224543.1:1960401-1974770 GCA_018584345.1 Thuja plicata | reverse complement strand
GATGATTAATTAATGATTAAAAAACCATTAATTAATAGATGAAAATTAGTGTTTTTAATGTAAAGTCGCAAGCCTGTCCATTTTTGGGTGTCTACATTTGCCCCTCTTTGATGTGATGTGACTTGTCACACTGTGTCAAAGATTCTTTGATTTTGCCCCAACTTGCCCCGGCAGTAGTAGGTGTATTTATGCCCTCTCAACAAATTTGAGTGAAAAGTCGCGACATGAGCGTTGATTTGTTGAAACTACAATTTCTAAAACTCGGTAGCTCACAGATTTGAAAAATACTTTAAAATGCCCCTATTATTGAGCGTCAAAGTTTTCGGGGACCGGGAAAAAATTTCAGAGCTCCTATAGAAATTAGGGTTTTTCAGAACCCCTATAAATAGCCAAGAGAGTCATTCATTTGTCACATTGCGATCTTGGAGCTCTTGATTTCTTGGTGAGTAAGCCTTCAGCTTTCTATCTTTTCCCTCCTATTTTCTTGCGATGGCAGGCCTTCCTGGTGTGACCCACCTTTTTTATCATGTCCGGACCTATCAGAGACCAGCTGGCACAAGATTTCTAGTGATTTTTATCGATTTGTGTGTCATTAATTCTTTCATTTATTGATTTTAAAATTTGTAATTTTTTTGAAATATTCAAACTGTGCCGCAATCGTCTATGGGTTTTTCCGCAATTGTGGTTTGGATGTTGCAATTGCCAGTTTGAATGTGCAATTGATAATAGTACTGCGATTGATAACCTTGAATGCCTCATTTGTAATTTGTGTTTCACACTTGCTTGTTATGTTTTGCAATCGCCTAAAAGTACCACAGTTGTAGGGTTTTATTACCACAATCAAATTTTTAGCACTGTTTGCTTGATTCCCTTGTCTGATATTTGCTTTTGCTTGCTTCTGTTACTTCCCTTAATGACTGAAACTGATATTTTTCTGATTTATGTCTGTGTGCAGTTCACTAGGAGGATTCTGCACTGTCGAGAGTTTAGGTAGTTGGGTCTTGTGTACAGATTTCAGCTCACAGAGGATGAGAGGTCAGTTCTTAGAGATCTAGGTTTATACTAGATTTTCTATATGCCTGAGATCACGACCAATAGGGGTTTGATCTCTGCTCTTTTAGAGCGGTGGCATTCTGAGACATGCACTTTCTGGTTACTGACCGATGAGTGTACTATCACTTTGGAGGATGTGTACTGCATCCTCTAGCTCTCGATCTAGGGCGAGCTTGTGGATTATTCCACCCGTACTGGTATTGTTTCCTTGACCGAGCTTTCTAGATTGCCCCGGGATCAGCTTGGGTTGGCTGATGATTATGATATTCCATGGTCCAGATTTGGTTTGGGCCTTGACAGGATATCCACTTTACTAAGCAGTTTGATATGTGGCATCTTATGCCCCAATCGTCAAGAGCATGGATTTTCTATCAGCTTTGGTACTGTGTTGTAGAGCATGGTCAGGGATCGTAGTGTATTTTCTTGGGGTCCATGCATGTTGGCCCACATGCATTTTCATATATTTTACGCATCTTACCTTGATGGTAAGTCGCTCGGCTGCAGTGCGACCCTCCTCCAGATATGGGCATGGGAGCATATTGTTGTATGTCATCCTGTTGGTACATGTGCTATTCCTGCTTATAGGCCATGTGTTTTCATGTATGATGGAGCCATTGTTCAAACCCACATGGGTCATTTGATGTATTGGCAGCAACAGTTGGGCATGATTCCTTAATTTATTTGGAGGCCCTATAGAGATTTCCCAGTCTGGGATGGAGAGGACATCCATCTTCCCTTCTGTCGCCAACGGAGGTACCTGATTGGACGTGTTACTGATCATATCCATATGATTGACTTTCATAACACCGAAAAGGTGTTGCATCAATTCGGTGAGTGGTAGGAGTGTCTGACTCTTATGCTTACTTTGCTCATAGATCAAGGGATTCTGTTGTCTAGGGTGGTGTCGTATCTCTTTATGCTGCTTGTACTAAGTTTTCAGGCTTACTTCCTATTGCATGGACCTGGCGCTCAGCTACTGTAGATGTAGGTTTGTTTTGTTTCTTGATTGCTTATGTACTTCCTTTCTTCTCTCTGATACTTGCTCATATCTCATTTTGATACTTATGTCCTTATCTATGTGGGTACTAATATTTGAATTTGTCTTTTGCAGGCACTACACCTCAGTATGATGCTCATTGGGCACAAGCTCGACCAGTTGCTCTTACAGATGTCTCACGTTCTGTTGCCAGGACCATTATGAGGAGGGTACGACATGGTAGGGGAGGTCGGGATGGAGGGAGAGGTGGTGGTCAAGCCAGAGGTAGGGGTCATGATGGAGGTAGGGATGGGAGGAGAGATGGAGGACGAGGGAGGGGAGATGATGGGGGAGATGATCCTAGTCCTAGGGGTGTTGGTGGTGGAGTTAGGACTAGAGGTGGTCAAAGTGGGGGTCAGAGTAGTGCTCCACGAGTTGGGTTGAGTACCATTTTGGAGGATGAGAAGGCCATGGAGGAGGAGGCACCCCAGTTGGTGCGGAGAGTTTTCTGGTGGACAGGTGTTGTGTTGGCTCCTAGAGAGGAGGAAAAAGTAGTTATTGAGGATGTTGATATTGAGATTGGTGACATAGACATTGAGGCTCTAGATGAGCAGAGTGCAAAGACTGGTTCCTCTACTGATAGTGGCAGCACTAGCAGTAGTAAAGGTGAGAGCTCAGAGAGTGATGATGATTCCTAGGTTGTCAGGGGGAGAGGAGGTGAGGGATTGGGAGACAGGGTAGAGGAGGGGGATATGGACGTGGCTATGGGAGGTATGGAGGATGATCCCTCAGAGTTGGAGCGCCTCACCCAGAAAGTATAGGACCTTCAAGCCAGGCTAGTTTCATCTGATGCACTTGCCACTGCTTTGGAGGCCCGAGTTACAGCGGCCGAGTCTAGAGAGCATCAGGCTTGAGCTGAGCTGTGTTCTTTTAATGACAATGTATAGGATGCCTTGCACAGGGATGTTCTTGACAAGTACTATATATCTAGGCGTGATGCTCAGAGAGAGATCGAGTACTAGAGGTGTCATTATGAGGGCACACTTCCTACAGCGCAGAGGGTGCCTAGCTATACAACATCCCAGAGATCAAGCAGAGCTCAGCGATCCCAGAGTAGTGGTATTGGAGCTCCTAGTTCATCCCAGAGACCACCTTCTGATATGCCACCCCTTGTCCACCTCCTAGCGAGGGTGGGGGTAGCTCATGTTGACCTAATTTATGTATCATGTACCATTTTTGTAGTATTGTCATTGTATATACTCTGAGTAGTATCCATTTTTGTATCTTGACACACTGATATTTATTGATATATATGTTGATTACCTTCTTTGTTCATACTTGCGACCGTTCATTGTACTCAGATAGTTTGATTTATATGAGATGCAGCTAGTGCTTTTGATATGATGTGCAATGGTTTACTTTCTATATGTATGATTCTACATGATTTGGTGGTTTAGATGATGAGATGTATATGCAATATGATTCTATTATGCAGACTCGTATATGGATGATTTACTTTTCCTATGATACTGACATGTATATGCAGGATGGTGGAAACGAAATGCATGTTTATATGAGATGCTTATGGATGCATGTGATTTTATGATTTATCATTTATGCAACTACCATGTTTTTTTACTTTCTAATGTACTTAAATGGAATGAATGCAACCTATTATGCACAAAATTTCTAAGTAATGCATGTGTTAATTAGAAAGAAGTTAGTTTGGATAGATGTTCTCTGAGATTGATCTAATAGAATGGAATGATAGAAAGTGTAATCATCTAAAAATGGTCACCTAAACCCTAGACCCCCAATCTCAGCATTTAATCAAGAAACTTTAACCTTGATTAAACCTAAGTCCTAAATCAAACAGGCAATTATCAAATTCAAACAGATCTGACCTAAACCCTAGGTCCTAATCGATCATCTTACTTGATTAATTAATTAATTCCTAAAATCACATTGCATTGGCAAATAAACTTTATACTATTATTTAATTGATATTATGACATATTAATTAAATAAAAATTACAAAATTGTCAATTAAATCAAAAAGGAATTAAATTAATTATAAAATCATAAATGTGCATTCAAAATCAATTAATTTATTAAAAATGCATATGACATCATCAAATCCAGTTAACTGATTTATCAAACTAGAAACAATCCAGTTCCACTCAGTTAACTGATTCTCCACTGTTTATCATTTTAGAAACATTTCAGTTAACTGAAAACTGAATATGGAAGTTTCCAAAATAACTGATCAGTCAGTTTAGTCAACTGACTCTCTCGACCAATCAAATCACTTGCACATGGATTGTGCTTCTTCAATCGAATCTGAGCCACCCTTTTTGTTCGATCTTGACCGTCGATTCGAGAGAGATTTCTATAAAAGAGAAACTCTTTTCCTTCACAAAGGATCCTAATTTTATGATTAATGTTATTATACTGCATTTTTATTAGCATTATCTCATTTAGCTAATATTGTTGTTTACTTTTATTCAAGCATGCAAACTTAATTTAGAGCACACTTCATTTTGGGTTTAAAACTGAATATTAAACATTTCAATTTGGTGCTCTAAAATTGAATCCTAACTAGCTTGGATTAATAGCAATATGTATTTGCATTTGCATTTAGATTAATCAATAGTTTACTTTCAGCATATAGATTTAAATCCTTCGTTTAGGTCTTCGGTGTAGTCATTGAGCTTGCAATGACCTGAGAGCAAGCTCATACTCCTGGCTTCTAGAAGCCAACAGGTCGATTCATTCACACATGTAGGATGAATTAATCTATATTCATTTCTATATGTGATTGAAGAGCAATGACCATGTTGAAGTGTTCTGCTAAATCAGAGGCCCACATTTAGCTAGCACATTTCTGGCGCCCACCGTGGGGCTGAAAATCAATTTCAGGCCTCATTATTGACTTCTATTTTAATTTTGTTTTATGTTCATTTTGAGAAAAATTTGGCTCCACCATTGCGTCTGGAACATCATTTCAGTTAAAAACGATTATAAACATGCCTACCTTGAGTGAAAATTGATTCTGTGGCAAAAAAAAATTACAAACAGAGGCCGTACGGCCATCTGCACGCAAACTGAGATAGTCTGCATGCGGGCCGAGACCTGCACACATATCGAGGAAAATATTTTTCTTAAAAAATATTTTGTTTTATTTTAACCGCTCTATTATTAGCCTGCTGCACAGATACTATTGACCAAACCTAAATTAGTCAAACCCAATTAATCCAACTCGAGAGCCTGCCTTAACCTCCTAACTTAGTGCTTCTCTTTGTTTATGCTCGGTTTAAGGTTGTATAAAAACTGAATTTGTTAAATTTTCTGAGCGAATGTGGGGTTAAAAACCCCACACCCCACCCAGCACAGTAGCCTACCCGCGCGCTTCCATTTCACCTCCTCTCGCCCCCCACACCACCCACTTTCTTCAATCCCTCTTCACGCCTTCGCATCCTCCAAACCCCACCTCTGTTCTTCCCTTCCCTGAGCACCACTCCCTTCTCCCCACTCTGCAACCCTCCCCAACTCCTCTGCTTCATCCTCCATTCCCGTCGCCCGTGCTCCGCCCGCCTCCATTCCTTCCACCTGCTCCTTTCCACCCCCGCCACCATTCAGCTCTCTCCACCACACCACCAAAACCTGTCACTTAGCTCAGTGCCACCGACACCCATGGGCCGCTCAGCCCCAAATGGGCCGCTCCTGCTCCACCCACTGGCCACCCAAACACCACCTTTGCATGTCGGGTGTACATTGAAGTTGACAGTTGTCAAACTGTCAAAAACAAGGGTATTAGCTTTCGGAGATGGCCGGTAAGCTGTCAAATTTAACATATGGAAACGCTGACATCATTAGAACTTTAAAATTTCTTACCCCTCTCCATATGCAATTTTGGTTTTGCACTCTACTTTCAAACACACATAACTTGCTCATTCGGAGTCATTTTTCAGAGCATTTTTTTTTTATTGGGGTTAGAATTTTGCAGAGATCACAGTGGTGGAGTTAGTTTTTGATTTTGATATCTGGATTGATCATAAATCACTATTTTTGGTGACTGTACCTGCCTAATCCTCATTTTTGCAGCTTCCAGAGCCTTATACAGGCTCATACAGTCATCTTTTTCATTGATTTTTTTTTAAAAACTGCATGATTTTCTGTCTACTATCTGAATATGCACTTTGTTTTCTGATTTGATGATTTTGATAATGTGGAATAATCTTTGGCTTGGTTGTTTGTGATCTTATCTTTTTCATACAGCCTAACTGTGGTTTGCAGAACGTTACTCAAGAAGAATAAAACTCAAACTACTCACAAATTGGTTTTGCAGGTTGCCTTTGATCGATAGAATGCAATATCCTATGCTTACATCTTGTTTTTGATTTCTTAAAATAGGAACCCACATGTAGGACTTATTAAAATGAACATTTGTTTGTTGTTTAAGGAATATAAATGATGTCAGGAAACTATGCTCTCGCCCTTTTGGGATGATCAAAAATCCAAAAACATTATTGTCATTCTCTCATTCTGCTTGAAAGTGTCTTTTAGTTCTGTAAATCCTAGGAATTGCATAGACGTATCCTCTCCCCTCGCCTTCGTGGATCTTGGGTGAAAGAGAAATCCATACAAATCCTTTAGCATGGCTACCTCCCAAGTGCTTTAACAGAGCTGGTGAGAGTGAATTGCCCAATCGGTAATAGGCTAAAGCCAAGCCCTTCCGTACCGGTATATAAAAAATGTCATTGTGATTAATGTCACAGTGAACAGGTGTTGAATGCGTTATACCAGGAAGAAGATCTCCCTCAGTACCCTTGTGGTGTGTTAAAACCTATAGAATGTAACTTTTGTAGGCTAGGAGTCCTCCATAACAAAGCTAATCTGCTACAAGTATAACCACCTGAACAGATGTCCTTACTACAAACTTTGTTCTAGTATCCAAAATCCCTCTATCTGTTGGCGCGGAAGGTCAAAGACTGACTAAGACGTCCCACACTTTCACGGCTCTTAGTATAGAAAATGGTCCCTTGGGAAGTGATTACCCTTGGGATTCGAAGCTTGGTGTGCCTAAGAAGTGAGTGCACATGTAAGGAGGAGCCTGTGCCTCCAAGCTTCTAAGTTGTCCGCTATGAGTAGATGTGGCTGAACTTCGGTTCAAGTGCAAACTCAACAGATATTGCCCTGGCTATCCTAGGATTATGGTGTGTCTATTATTTTCTTTTACAACAAATAATCTGCATGATGTGTCTTGCGTGAGTGTTCACTGAAACAGCAACAACAACAATCAAACAATCTGGAAAACTACACACTTTGGATAATTGTTTATCTTGTCTCATTTGAAACTTCAACGATCTTGTCGAAACTTTGTCAAAATTCTGTCAAATTAGTTTCAAAAACTTGTCAAAACTTTGTCTTCCATCAGTCTATGCTACTACATTCAGTCTATTCTAATATTTGCGTTGTCATAACGCTTCTGTTAGTTCATATTGCAACTACAATCTTTTGTTAGTCCAACCTATCACTGTCTTGAAATCTGATGTCGTTACGCTTGTCCAATTGACCGAGTCATTAGTTAAATCTTATCATATTTGTCTGCGCTGTCCTTATTCTAGGTTCTGAGAGAAGGTTCATTAAGCTTGAATCAAGATCAGAGTCTTTTCTATCTCCATCCTCAGTTGGATATTTATCTTTTGGTCTCTTTGGTCTTGGACTTAGACAACACTTTAGATTTCACCACGGTGTCAGTCAGACGAATCACCTTATCTTATGCCTATGTGAACTAGAAGTCATTTTAGAGATTTTCAGGAAGAAGACAATCAGGGATTCCCATTCAAAGACAACTCCTTGTTTGGAGAGAACCCTCTCTTTGAGGGAGATTCTCAAATTTTTTCTAGATCATAATCCCTAGAGGACAAGTTACCTAGTCCTAAGATGTCAGAAGAAAGACAAGGTAGAGGCAGGTCTCAATGGAGAGACCTCTCTAATGGTACCAACCCACGCAATAGTCAACATTCCTTGAGTCCATCAGACCCTGGCGAGGAAGAGATTGATGAATGTCTCTAGGATAAGAGGTTTGTGAAACTCATGAAAACAATCATAAACCGAGATAAGGAATAATATTTCCTAGATCTAGCAGAGCAAGGCGCTCAACTTCCACCTCACTTCAAAGCCAAGGATATCATTACTAGGGAAGAGGAAACTCCCATGATGCTCATAACTAAACAAATGCAAGCTATGCAAATGGAATTACAAAAAATCCAAAAGGAAAAAGAAACGCCCAACACAAGGTTTTCTTTAAACACAATCTATCCTTTTCCTTTTGACAGAGATTTGTAATTGCCTCCATTCCCATGCGGGGTAGAAATTCCATGATTTGATAAATACAATGATCACTCTAATCCACAAGATCACATCCGAGATCTTTGTGCTCTTTGTACAGAATTTATGCATGATGAGACATATCTTATGTGTCTCTTTCCTTAGAGTTTGAGTGGCCAAGCTATGGAGTGGTTCTCAAAGTTACCCACTGGTATAAAAACTTTTGATGAGCTAATAAATCTGTTCTTGCAACAGTACTCTTACAATATCCAACATCCTGTGACGATGATTGATTTATGTAACATGAAGCAAAACACAGCAGAACCCTTTCTAACCTTTCTTCAATGATGGAGAAAGATGTTTTCTAGATATCCAAGCACCATGCCTGAATCTGAAAAGATGGATATTTTTGCTAGTGTTCTGATTCCAGAACTAAACTACCCTCTTCAGATGCAATGTCCACCCTCTTTCGAGAAAATGGTGGAAAATGTGATGAAAATAGAAGATGTGCTTGTTAAAAAGGGTGGCATTACCCTCTACAAAGAAAATAAGTTTGGTTCTAGTTCCAAAGACAAATCTAAATATTGGAACAAAAACAAGCATGTGGTAAATGACGGAGTAGTCGATTACTCTACTCCCTAGTCAAAACCAGCAGTCTTCAATTTGACAAGTGGTTCCAAGGCCCTAAAAATTGCTAAAAATACCACTAAATCATCTTCCAAAGGGACCAGTGGTTTTTTGAAAGAAAAACCATGGATTAAACGTAAACGCGACTTTGACTCCTTAGACGAGTCTTATGAATCTGCACTTAAAACTCTACTGGCAAACAAGCTGCTCACATTGCCAGATAACTCCAAACCATATGATCCAGAAATCAAACCTAAATGGTGGAGAGACAATGATTTCTATCAATTCCATAGAAACAAAGGACACACGATAGAAAATTGCATGAGGCTCAAACATGAGATCCAAGATCTCATTGATAACGAAATAATTGCGGTTGATAATCACAACAAGAATGTTGATCATAAGGCATTCAAAGATCCTTTCCTGGACCATCACAAAGGAGAAACTTTAAAGAAAGGTGCTCAAATCAATCACACTTATTCTAATGATGACTACAATGTCATCAACATGCTTAAGCCATCTCATTCTGAATATTGCAATCTCATCATCGTCAAGCAGAAAGAGAAAGAGTCTCGATCGGCCAACGCAGTGACTTGAGCGCAAGCAAAAGTCACCTTGGGGGGTTCTGGATCTTCAAACACTTCATCAAATTCCAATAAACCATCAGTATCCGAATCCTGGGTACCTCTTAGCAAACAAACCACTGTGGGTACCTCTAAAGTCTCACAGTCCAAACAACTGACTTCGTCCAATGCTATGGACTATAGCATCATCGAGAAATTGTAGAGAACCTCTGCCCAGATTTTAATCTTCAAATTGCTCAAACTCTCTCCATCTCACAGAGAGGTCCTAGATAAAGAGCTATCAACTACCAATGTCCCTAAGGACTTGGATTTTGATCAGTTTCAATCCATGGTGGGTCACTTGACCTCACCACATTACCTATCATTCTCAGAAGAAGACGACAACTCTTTAAGTCATCCACACAATCTTCCCTTGCATGTCAAAGTCTTGATCCATAAACACTATGTCAGACGAGTCTTGATAGATGGAGGCGCAGGGTTGAATATTTGCACATACAGGTTAATCGAGAAACTAGGCCTTTCAGAGAACGTCATTGATCCTAAAAATAAAATCACTATCAAGGCGTATGATGAACAAGAAAGATCTTCTAAAGGTCTCGTAACTTTACAAATTCGCATAGGTCCTATTGAGAGGGATGTTACCTTCCAACTTCTAGATCTCCCACTGGCCTACAACATTCTATTGGGATGACCCTGGTTCCATGAGATGCAAGCAGTGCCATCAATGTTCCATCAATGCATCAAATTCCCATTCAATGGTGTAGAGGTCACTATTCTTGCAGACACTAGTTATGCCTGTAACATACTAAGACAAGCAACGGATACCCTTGTCCCACACAAAAGTGAGGCATCCAACTTTGAATCAGCTACAAATTTACTGAAATAAATGGAAAATGACCTCAAGATAAAGGACACGGGTATGGGTGGATACACAGTGGAACCTGTACTGTCACTTACATCTCTTCCCAGATCACCTAGGTCTTATGGAAAACCGTCAGAAGAGATGAAACCAACAACATCCCAAGAAATCTATGATGAGACCTTTGTTAAAGCCAACACACCATTAGAAGATGAACAAGAGGAAAGAGCCATTCTGGCTTGGTTATATAAAGAACCTAAAGATAATGAAGATGAACAACATGTAATACCCACAGAAAAATTTGGTGTGGGGTATAAGGTGGCTTGTAAAATGGGTTATTCGAGTAAAGGACCCATTGGACCTAATCAAAATGGTCTTAAAGAACCTATCTTTGCTGACTACAGATGACCTAAAGACACAATGGGTCTAGGGTTCTTATCCAAGAAAGAACAAAGAGCGAAGAATTGCCTAGATAAAGGAAAGGGACATCAGGTTCTGGAAGAACAAAACACAATAGTAGAAAGCACTGACACACCCACTGGCAACTGGGATGATTCAGATGATTCTAATGCAGAGGATGTGTATCCTTTTCCCATTCCTCCAAATATTTTGTCTCTTCTATTTGGTGAAGATACACCACAGGTCAACGCTACTAAAGAGCGTGTTCTAGAGGAATCATCAATGACTTTTGATGAGTTAGAAACTACTAAATCTGAACAAGCTTCGGATATAGAAGAACAGAGTCTAACCATAGCAGAGTTTTTAGGAAGAACTCATCCAAACTGGGGGCAAAGAGTATATTTCACTCATGTCCTGGATATGAAACCAAATGATGAAACAGACTCCCATGAATACAAGTTTGACAGTCTTTCAGAGGGCACTTTAGACATTAAGATGGATACCACGCACGAAGTAGGTGACGGCTTAGACGTTAGATCAGACGAATTGGGTCCTCCTATTTTTGACATGGGCTTTGATGATGACATTAGGGCTCTTTCTGATTTGAACACATCTATACAAGGTTCAGGTCTAGGACTCTACTTAACAGTCATCGTCTACGATGAACATACCGTGAATGCCCTCAAACCCAGTGAACCTTTGCCGCTAATGCATCCTGAACTCATTGATTGGTCCTTACAAGGATAACCTACTGAAATGCCTACATTTTCCAATGACTATGCTTTAGCCTTCTATCTTAACACCATTGAACTTGTCACTTCTTCCACCAATGAACCTAGTGTGAGCATGACTGAAGCGGACATCAAGTATCTCAGTTATAAGATAAAAATGAGAAAAAGAAAAGGGTCTGAAGGCGAAAACCACATTGTGGTGGTTTCAAAACCCAAAATAGTAAAAAGAAAAGACACATCCAAAGGTGAAAACATCTCTAAGGTGCCTGAGGATGGGATTCTTGATGTCTTGCCTAGTCATTTATAGGAACGATCATCAGTGCTTATAGAGCCAACTCATCTAGTGAATATTGGTACAGAGGAACATCCACACATCATTCATGTAGCTAAATCTTTGTCTGCAAAAGAGCTCAAGGAATTCACAAAATTCTTTAAAGAAAAGAAGATAAACTTTGCATGGACATACTCAGATATGCCTGTTTTAGATCCAGACCTTATTATGCATCATCTCTCAATAGCGCCTGGAGTAAAACCAGTAAAACAAAAACTCAGAAAAATGCACCCTCATGTTGCATTACTTATCAAGGCTAAACTGGAAAATTTACTCAAAGCTGGATTCGTCTGAGCTATTGACTATGTCAAATGGATATCCAACATCGTACCTGTATCAAAGCCAGACAAATCTATCAGAGTCTGCACTGATTTTAGGGATCTCAACAAAGCATGACCAAAGGATGACTTTCCTTTGCCTAACATTGACATGATTGTGGATATGGCTGCTGGGTATGAAATGTATTCTCTGATGGATGGTTTCTCGGGGTACAACCAAATCAAGATTGCTCCAAAGGATCAAGAAAATACTGCCTTCACATGTGCCTGGGGAACGTTCTACTAGAATGTCATGCCTTTCGGTTTGAAAAATTCAAGATCTACCTATCAAAGGGTAGTAACAACTATCTTCTGCGATATGATGCACAAAACCATGGAAGACTATGTGGATGATACCCTTGCTAAATCAAAGAAACGATCTCTGCACCTAAAATATTTAGGCCCAATCATGGATAGAATGGAAAATTTTAACTTACGATTGAATCCTAAGAAATGTGCCTTTGGTGTTACCTCTGGCAAGCTATTGGGTTACATTATCTCAGCTAAAGGCATAGAAGTCGATCTTGAAATGGTGTGAGCGATACTAGAAATGTCACCTCCCAAGAACATAAGTCAAATAAGAACACTCCAAGGGAGAATCCAGTCTATCAGAAGGTTCATCTCACAGTTAGCTGATAGAGTACAACCATTTACCAAGACTCTGTGCAAGGGAATTACTTATCAATGGAGTGAAGAATGTGACAAGAGTTTCACTCAAATCAAAATGTACCTGGCAAAACCACCAGTACTCATGCCACCTCAACAAGGAAAACCATTGATTCTGTACATTTCAGCTACCTCAACGTCACTGGGGGCATTGCTAGCACAAGGAAATGAAGACAAGAAAGAACATGCTATACACTATATTAGTATAACATTGGTTTCCTATGAGATGAACTACTTTATTAATGAGAAAGCATGCCTAGCAATAGTCTTTGCATCTCAGAAATTGCATCACTACATGTTGGCTCACTCAATCAAACTGGTGGCTAAAATTGACCCTTTGAAGTATCTCCTAAGTAAAGCTACTCTCATTGGCAGATTGGCTAAATGGGTTATGCTTCTTAGTGAATTTGACATAGAATATATTGAGCGTAAGGAAATCAAAGGGAAAGCAATCGTGGATCAACTGGCTGATGCTCCACTACATGACAATGAACCAATCAATGCTAAGTTCCCAAATGGATCTATTTTGCACATCACTCACAGATCCTGGAAAATTTTCTTCAATGGATCATTCATGCAACAAGGATCAGATGCAGGGATTTTGTTTCTGACTCCTCAAAACTATTCCATTCCAAAGGTGTACAAACTCATGTTTCCTTGTACAAACAACATAGCAGAATATGAAGCACTGGTAAATGGAATCAAACTGGCTCTTGAATGGAATTTTTTTGAGTTACATTTCCATGGTGACTCTCAACTTGTAATCAACCAAATAAATGACGTATACCAAACTAAGGATGAAAAACTCATGCCTTATAAATGAATGGTTGATGACTTTAAGAAATATTTCACTTACATCACATTTCAACAAATCCCAAGGGTATAAAATAGAGCAACTAATGCCATGGCTACATTAACATCCTCACAACAATAAGAGGATGATTTCCGCTATGAGTTCCTAGTGGAAGAAATCCATTTCCCTTCCTACAATTCCCCTGACTCCCAAATGGTCTACTCAGTCATTGAACAGGAATCCTCCCGTTATCACCATGTTTACTCTTACCTACACCATTAGATCATTCCTAATGGACTAACCAGAAATGAAAAATGACACCTCATCTGCAATGCCTCACGGTATGTTCTTGTGGCCAACGATTTGTATAGGCGAGGATTAGACGGTACTTTTCTTAGGTGTGTAAAAAAAGAAGAGTCTAAACATGCGTTGTCTGAATTCCATGAAGGAATTTGTGGTTCTCATTCTAACAGTCTAACTCTGGCCTGAAAACTGCTTAGAGCAGGGTATTATTGGGCAGACATGGAGAAAGAAGCTATCAGGTTCACAAAAAATTGTAAGAAATGTCAGCTACATGGCAATCTTATACATGCTCCAGCAAGGGAGCTCATTCCTTTTGTAACACACTGGCCCTTTCAACAATGGGCATTTGATCTCATTGGGTAGATTTACCCCTCATCTTCTAATGGACACAAGTTCA
>MU224543.1:1943968-1960351 GCA_018584345.1 Thuja plicata | reverse complement strand
ATGGAATACCTTCCTCCATCATCACTGACAATGGAGGTCAATTTAAGAACAACATTATGGATGAGTTGTGTGAAAAATTCAAAATCACACAACATTGTTCTTCAATCTATTACCCACAAGGTAATGGTCAGGCTGAGGCCTCAAATAAAAATTTGTTGAAAATCTTACATCGCACAGTTAACAAGTCTAGAAGGGATT
This sequence comes from Thuja plicata, assembly GCA_018584345.1. Lineage (NCBI taxonomy): Eukaryota > Viridiplantae > Streptophyta > Pinopsida > Cupressales > Cupressaceae > Thuja > Thuja plicata. Next base: position 1,960,153 of record MU224543.1, on the reverse strand, counting down.
GGCACTTGTAGATCAATCCTGCATTATGGGCTTACAGAACGAGCATCAGAACACCTACAGGGGCAACCCCATTTGCATTGATATATGGGGAAAAATAAGTCTTACCCCTAGAGGTAGAAATCCCATCTCTTAGGGTTTCTTTGTGCAGACTTGTACTAGATGAAGAGTACAAAGTTTTGAGACTCCAAGAACTAGAGTTGCTAGACAAACGTCAGAAAGTGGCCTTTGATCACCTCAGATTTTATCAGAAAAGAATGTGAAGAGGATACAATAAGAAAGTCAGACCTAGAGAACTTCAGCTGGGAGACCTTGTGTTGAGAGGAAATCCCCATAATCAGTCACATAGAGAACAAAAGGGGAAGATTGAACCCAACTAGGTGGGTCCTTATATCATTACTGCAACATTCGGCTCTGGAGCCTATCGACTCTCCACACCTGAAGGAGATCTGCTTCGAGAGCCCATCAACACTCTCCATCTGAAGAATTTCTACACCTAAGGCATTCTCAGTGATCAACACCATGTACATAGTAATGTCCTGAATTAATCTAAAAATTGGAAAAATTCCTGAAAAAATGATCTTGGTGAAAACCTAGCAATAGGCACCTTGATGTATCAATCAAAAAAAAACCAAAAAATGGAAAAATACAAAAAAATTGGAAAAGAAGAAAAAGTGCCTTGGTGAAAACCTGGTAAATAGGTGCCATGGTAGTAAAAATAGAATCTCTACCAAGAAGGTGAAAACCTAGTAAATAGGTGCCTCTTGTACTCAGTGCTCCATCTATCAATGCTCAATCTTGGCATCAATCCTTTGCTTCAGTTTGTACATCAATTTCAGTCACTTTTGTGACACTCTGGTTCTTCTGAGAATCCTCCTGGCTTGAAACCAATCCAGAGTCATAACCTGGGGGCAATGAAATCAGATTTGTCCTTGTAGTATGATTCAAGTCAGTTATTTCCATCTGCTACTAGGGGCATGGGTCCCCAATTTGATCACATCTTTGGTTTAACCCAAAGTCAGTAATCTTGTCATTTCTGAAGGACAAGTCGCTACTGACACAAATGGGTGTTTCTCAACACCACAATCAACAATGTTTCTTAACACTATCTTTGGATGCATCTATGTTTCTTAACACACATTGGATATCACAAACATAAACAATAGATCGATAGCAATCAAACACAAAGCACTCACAAGCACAACAAGTGTTTCTCAACACCTCATACATATACACTTCCAAAAACATTGAAAATGGCTGAAGTATGCTGAACTTCTATTTGTATGTTGTCTATTCTCATTGATTTGTATAAGATTTTCTTTGTCTACTGTGTGTTGGTGTGGTCCCGATGATCCAAAAATGTCAAATAATCAGGGTGTATGTGGTAAGAGCTCCTGCATTAAGGTAGAAAAGCCTCACATCCCTTGATCCTATTTATTTGTACGCCAAGGTGAGTTTGGTACTATCTCCTTGTTTGTTATTTATCTATTTGTTTACACAAGCGTGCACTCATGTTTATCTTGGCTTTGAATGCCTCGATACTGGTGTGCTCTTGCACTATCAAAACTGGAAACAATGTTTAGGTCATCTCGGCTATTGTGCCTCGATGCTTACATTAGTTTCCCATATATTATCTGATGAAAGTCATATTCATATTCTTATGGTCGCAGTGGCACCAGTAAGAATTGTATCAACTTCGATGTTCCAAAAATGCTCAATGATGAAAATATTCAACTACTAAAGCTCAGTGACTACACCTTAGGTTACATTCATGTTAGTCTTGCATCTGCATCTGCATAGTGTTGAAATCAGCATAATAAATTTATCTCTATCCAATGTGAAGGATCTAAGATTCTAATCGATCAATCTTCTCATCGTCAAGTGGTCATAACACCACTTGCTAAATCCACTATCCTGATTCTATTTTCAGGATCGAAATCAAAATCTAAATTTGACCACTCGCACAACCAATGGAAATCTCTCATGCTTTTCTTCTCATGAATCCATGTATCTTACTTTTGGTCAATCTTGGTCAACAGGACCTCTCATCAAGTACAGATTGTGTCCTCACCATGTGGGACCTCTTTCTAATCAGATCAGTTTCTTCCTAAATTGTCTAATCAATTGAATTGCTTCTCCTCATTGGGGCACCTAGCCATATTTTGATTTCGCTCCCAAGGGGGCAGGATCAGGACATCAACATTCCAGTGATCACATCCTCAATCAAAACCCCATCGCTTAAGGCATCTCAGCTTCATCACATCAAATCAAGTTGAGATCATCTTAAATCAAAGGCAACCTAATCAATGATCTTATACATTGGTGAATGCACTCGAAACCAGACAAGATCGGTCTTATATGAGCTATTCATTATTGAAACTAGATACATTGATCAAATTGGCTTCATCACTTCAAATCAAGTCAATTTACTTTCTAATCAAATCTCTTAATGGTAATTAGTTTCATCACTTCAAAACAAACTGGTTATTCATTCAAACCAATCAAAAAGGTTTAAGAGTTCTGGATAGATGTTTAGTTTCATTGCTTCAAATCAAACTGAACACTCTATTTTATATCTTTTGATCGATCTTCGTCCAATAAAGCTTGAAGTCGGTCTTCTTCTTCAAAAGAATAGTTTCATTACTTCAAATCAAACTATTCGGGGTCTTCTCGCTAAAAGTCTTTGAATCAATGCGCTGATCACACATCAATTCAAAGAGGGGCAAATGTAATCACCTAAAAATGGTCACCTAAACCCTAGACCCCCAATCTCAGCATTTAATCAAGAAACCCTAACCTTGATTAAAACTAAGTCCTAAATCAAATAGGCAATTATCGAATTCATGCTGATCTGACCTAAACCCTAGGTCCTAATCGATCATCTTACTTGATTAATTAATTAATTCCTAAAATCACATTACATTGGCAAATAAACTTTATACTATTATTTAATTGATATTACGACATATTAATTAAATAAAAATTACAAAATTGTCAATTAAATCAAAAAGGAATTAAATTAATTATAAAATCATAAATGTGCATTCAAAATCAATTAATTTATTAAAAATGCATATGACATCATCAAATCCAGTTAACTGATTTATCAAAATGGAAACAATCTAGTTCCACTCAGTTAACTGATTCTCCACTGTTTATCATTTTAGAAACATTTTAGTTAATTGAAAATTGAATATGGAAGTTTCCAAAATAAGTGATCAGTCAGTTCAGTCAACTAACTCTCTCGACCAATCAAATCACTTGCACATGGATTGTGCTTCTTCAATCGAATCTGAGCCACTCTTTTTGTTTGATCTCAACCGTCGATTCGAGAGAGATTTCTATAAAAGAGAAACTTTTTTCCTTCACAAAGGATCCTAATTTTCTGATTAATGTTATTATACTACATTTTTATTAGCATTTTGTCATTTAGCTACTATTTTTGTTTACTTTTATTCAAGCATGCAAACTTAATTTAGAGCACACTTCATTTTGGGTTTAAAACTAAATATTAAACATTTCAATTTGGTGCTCTAAAACTGAATCCTAACTAGCTTGGATTAATAGCAATATGTATTTGCATTTTCATTTAGATTAATCAATAGCTTACTTTCAGCATATAGATTTAAATCCTTCATTTAGGTCTTCGGTGTAGTCACTGAGCTTGCAATGACCTGAGAGAAAGCTCATAATCCTAGCTTCTAGAAGGCAACAGGTCGATTCATTCACACATGCAGGATGAATTAATCTATATTTATTTTTGTATGTGATTGAAGAGCAATGACCATGTTGAAGTGTTCTGCTGAATCAGAGGCCCACATTTAGCTAGCACAGAAAGGATTTTCTTTTTGTATTTTTTTTTTTGATAGATATGATTTGATAGAAAGGATGAGTGTCCCAAGTCGTTGCCCCTGTTTCCAATATTTGTCATCATTGCATCTTTTTTTTTGTATTTTCTAAAATTTTGAAGAGCGTCAAATGATCCAGATCACATACCACCTGGATACCGCCATGACCTCTTGATAGAAGAAGGCATAGAGAGATTGAATAGAAAGAGAACCTAGTGCACCCAAATATTGACCATCTGGGTTCAACTATGTTCCCTGTTTGAAAAGAAAGAGAGCCAAAAGAACCCAGATATTGACCATCTGGACACTGCTTGTCCTCTAAATTAATCTAGAACAAAGATACCAAGATAGAACTCCTATGCACCTAGAGTCCATCTGGATAACATTGTGAGCTCTTGATTTCTGAATGGGAAATCCAAACAAACAAGATAGAACTCCTACACCCCTAGAGTCCATCTGGATAGCATTGTGAGCTCTTGTTTGCAACATAAAAAGGGAAAGGTCATAGAAACCAAGATAGAACTCCAAAGCAACTCAGAGTCCATCTGAATAGTGTTGCGACCTCTTGCTTCTATAAAACCAAAAAAGAAAAATAAAAGAGAAGGAATGTCCAATTCTTTCCCAGGATTAAGCTCAAATCGTGGAACTATGCGGCTGCTAGATAAGTGACAGCACCTACCGCATTTATCCTAAATCATCATGGCCCTAAAATCAAAGTGAACATTCAATAAATAGTAATCAAATAAAATAAGTCATGATCTATCATAGCTACTCTCCTCACATGGTAAATCCTGGAGTAGCATAAGAACATAACCGCAAAATATAGACTGACATTTGACTGACTTGACTGACCTAGTCAACATTTTGGATGGTTCCTTGATGCAGTTGGATTCTCTTGATTGGATCAACTCTTTTGATAGGCTTGATTGGCTTGATTGCTTGAGTGTGCCTGGTTTCAGTAATAGATTACTCATATAAGACTGACCTGTCTGGTTTGAGCATACCCATCACTGTGTAAGATGACTGATTGAATGTTTTGATCATGTTGGCAGCTGATCAAGTTGTGTCAGATGGGCCCAATGTTGGTTCGCAAAGCTCATGATTGTGATAATTGATAGCTTGGCTTGATCGCCAGTTGCTTTCTGATTGATTTGATAAATTGATAAAGTTGTGTCAGATGAGCCTAATGCTGATTTGCAAAGCTCATGATTGTGACATTGATTGACTGGGCGAGATTTCCCTTTGCTCTCTTGATAACCGAATTGGTTTTATTGCTTGGGATTTTGCAATTTTTTGAATGTTTTTGATGAAGATTGTTTTTCTCTTGATTTTTGATATTTTTAGGATTTTTTATGAGTTTTCTGATTTTTTGGATTTTTTCAGGACATTTTGAATCGCCCCCTAGTCTAGTGGACCAGTATTAACCATGGGTAAGTGCTTGGTGCTCAGAGGGGATTGTGGTTCTGGATACAGCTTTGGATAGTCAGTATTGCATTTGAAATCTGCTCAAGCTTTTGTAGTTCATTGATAGTGAAGCTGGATTTGAATACTTGGTGCCTTTTTGCCACATTTTCAGTGAGAAAGCGATTTTGTTTCTCTTTACTTCTTTTTTTTTTGTCGCCAAGGCGCCTGATTGCTAGGTTTTCACCAAGGTAACATTTTTTATTTTCTAATTTTTTTTTTGGTATTTTCTGGATATGTAGATAGGTGCCTTAACCATAGAGACCTCAAGGGAAGAACCTCTTGAGATGCATGTTGTCGATGTATCCAGGGAGCTGATATCCTTTTGGTGTCGCTAGTATGAATGCCCCACTCTAGGTAGAGCTGATAATGACAAATGGGCCTAACCAGTTAGGCTCAAACTTTTTGGGTTTGACTCGCTCTGCTTGGTTTTTTTAATTTTCCATGAGGACAAGGTCTCCTCCCTCAAATGTTCATGGCTTCACCTTCTTGTGATAGTTTCTTCTAAGGTGATTCTGATAGCCTCGTAAGTGGTTGAAGGCATGCTATCTTCTTTCATCTAGTAACTCTAGTTCACTGAGCCTTGCTACTCTGTAGTCTTCATCTGTAATCAGGTTCTTCAAAGATATCCTTAGGAATGGGATTTCCACTTCAAGGGGTAATACCACCTCTGATCCATAGACTAGGGAGAAAGGATTGGCTCCTGTAGGTGTTCTCACACTAGTTCTGTATGCCCATAATGTGGGACTAAGCTATAAATGCCAATCTCACCCTGATTTGTTCAGTATTTTCTTCAAGATTTTCAAGATTGTTTTGTTTGTAGCTTTGGCTTGACCATTCCCTTGAGGATAGTAAAAGGAAGAGAACCCTTGTTTGATATGGAACTGTTTTCATAGCTCTTCAACATCCTTATTTTGGAAAGGTGTACCATGATTTGTCAGGATAGTTTGAGGGATCCTGTATCGATAAATGATGTGGTTAAGTATGAACATTGCTATTTTCTTTCCAATGATGTAAGTGAGAGAATTTCTTCTACCCACTTAGTGAAGTACTTTGTTGCTGCTATGATGTATTTGTGTCCATTTTTTGAAGGTGTAATTTTGCCCACTAGGTCAAATCCCCACATGGAAAATGGCAATGGTGATGTGATAGGATTTAGTTTCTAGGCTGGTGCATGGATGAGGTCTCCATGAATCTGACACTGTCTACACATTTGTACATGTTTGTGTGCATCTGTCTCTATTGTGGTCCAATAGTATCCCATGCGGATGATCTTCTTAGCTAAGATGTTTCCACCTCCATGGGTTCCACAAATTCCTTCATGTACCTCATACAAAGCTTTCTGGGATTCCATGGAAGTAAGACATCATAGTAGAATTCCATCTAGAATTCGTCTATATAAAGTAGTTGAGAGGATGGTATACCTAGAGGCTTGGCGAATGAGGGACTTTCTCTGGTTCCTAGATAGGTTGGGAGGTAAGACATTATTTTGGAGATAGTTATAGACATCTTGGTACCATGGTGATTTAGGATCAACAAGGATGCATGTTGATTCTATGATAGATACTTGGTGTGATGGCACCAAGAGTTGCTCTACTAGAAACTGGAATCTTGTTTTTTTGCCTGGCATATCAATTAGTGATGCTATGGTAGCCATCACATATGTAGCTTTGTTCTATACTCATGGGACTTGCTCGAAGAATATGTAATGGAACTTGGTACATAGTCTTTCCATTTGTGCTTTGTATGGTATGAGCTTCTCATCTTTGGTCGTATAATCATTGTTGACTTGACTAATGATCAACTGTGAGTCTCCAAAGACCTTTAGGTTCTTGATTCTCCATTGAATTGCTATCTTTAGACTGATTACCAGTGCTTCATATTCTTCTATGTTTTTGGTGCATGGGAAATTGAGTCTGAAAGACTTTGGAATTGTATCATGATCTAGAGTGATAAGCACTATCCCTGCCCCTGCACCGTGGTTCGTACATGACCCATCGAAATATAGTTTCCATACCTTGATCATTGGTTGTAGTGTCATGATAGATTCATCAGGAAAGTCAGAAATAATAGGTTGATGGTCCTGAATGGGTGCCTCTGCTAGTTGATCTATGATCACTTGTCCTTTGGCGGACTTTCTATCTACGCACTCAATGTCAAACTTGCTCAAGATCATTACCCACTTTGCAAGTCATCTGGTGAGCGCTGCTTTGCTTAGGAGGTACTTTAAAGGATCAGTATGTGCAATCAACTTTGTTTGGTAACTCAACATATAATGTCTCAGCTTCTGGGAAGTGAAGACAACTGCAAGGCATGACTTTTCAATTGGTGTATAGTTGAGCTCATATCCTACCAATGTTCTTCTTAGATAGTAGATGGCCCTTTCTTTACCTGCATCATCATGTTGTGCCAAGAGTACACCTAATGCTGACTCTATCACTGAGATATACAAAAGCAATGGTCTACCTTGGACTAGTGGCACCAATATAGGAGACTTGAGGATGTAGTCCTTGAATGTTTGGAATGCTTATTCTCATTGCTCTATCCATATGAATTTGATGTCTTTGTGTAGTAGATGTTGGACTGGGTGGCACTTGTCTGCTAGCTGGGCTATGAAGTGCCTAATTGATTGTAGCCTTCCTTGTAACCCTCTTAGTTGTCTTAGGTTCGATGGTGGAGGCATGTCCAATATCGCTTAGACTTTTGTTGGGTCCACTTTGATTCCTCTATGTGACACTATGAACCCCAATAGCTTTCCTTCTGTGACACCGAATGCACATTTCTTTGGGTTTAGATGGACCTTGAATTCCTGCATTCTATCAAAGATTGGTCCCAATACTTGTAGATGATCCTTGCAAAGTATTGACTTGGATAGTATGTCGTCCATATAATATTCCATTATTTTGTGGATGAGATCATGAAATATAGTTGTCATAGCCCTTTGATATGTCGCTACGGCATTCTTTAGACCAAACAACATGACATTCCAACAATATGTCCCCCAAGGACATGTGAAAGCTATTTTGTGTTGGTCCTCTGGTGCGATCCTTATTTGATTATACCCTGAAAATCCATCCATGAGTGATAGCATTTGATGTCCAGCAATTAGATCTACTATCATATCAATTTTGGATAAAGGAAAGTCATCTTTGGGAGAAGCTATGTTGAGATCCCTAAAGTCTGTGCAAATCTGTATCTGGCCATTGTGCTTTGTAACTTGTACCAAGTTAGATATCCGGTCGGTGTATGGTATAGGTCTTATGAACTTAGCATCTAGGAGCTTTTTCAACTCTGCCTTGACTAGAAATGCAACATGGGGATGCATCTTTCTCAGCTTCTTCTTGATAGGTTTAGCATTGGGTAGTAACAGGAGATGGTCTAGTACTAGCTCTGGATCCAACCCTAGCGTATCCGAGTAGGACCATGCAAAATTGATCATCCTTGCCTTGAAGAAACTGATGAACTGTTCTCTCTCCTCAATGGTGAGTGATTTTTCCAAGTATATGTTCTTTGGGTTCTTGTCATCTCCCAAATTGAATTCCTCTATTTCTTCTACTAGTAATGCTGATTTATCCTCTATCAAGGGGAGGAGTTCCTTCTTTCCATCTTCTAGCACCTTAGTGAGGTTTTTGCTAGAAGATACGTCTTGTTTTAGCTTTTTATCATTCTTTTGTGGACTGGAAAGAGGAGCTTCCTCCCCAAAATATGCCACTCTGTCAAGGTTAATGGAGAAGCCTGCCTTGTGATCTCCTGATGGAATGTCTTCCCTAAGTCCCATAAAATGATTTATAACCTCATCATTCTCAAAGACATCTAAATTAGGTGGTCCTTGTTGACCCCACTCTATGAGCTCTGGGTGTACAAGACAGATACTTTTATGGTTGTTTGACTCTGGTTGACTGAAAGGACTATAGATATGGTTCCTACAAAACTAGACTGTGATGTGGATGCACCACTTGAGGTCTGATAAATGACATGCTTGTCTATGCAGGTTTGCTCGATAATGGTCAGTTGGTCAAATAAGTCTTCTAGTTTTATGATTGTGTCTGATGAAGGGGAATAATCTAGGATTGACAGTTCAGAGTCGTGAAGGGATATCCACTCATACTTGTGGGAGTCAATCTCAATAGAACGCTTGTCATATGTCTCACTTCCTTGGTTATCTTTGATTGTTGTGTGGAGGTCTATTTGGGTTTGTGTGGTCCCCTCTTCGGCGGGAAACAACTGTGCTAATATGTTTCTTATTAAGACATGTTCTGTGTTGTGCCACTGGTGCATCTCTGCTATTTGTTCCTAATTAACTTGAATATCTTGGATTACAGGACTGATTCTTTATTGTCCATAGCCCAACCCTCTCATGTTTCTCTAGGTTGGCAGGAGAGACAATTCCATTATGCCTTGTTGTCTTGCCCCCAGCCTGGTTGTACCCTCGTACCCAAATCTTTGTAGCATTGTGTAACCATTACCATAGTTTGACAGGGGTAGTGGTGGTCAGATTGTCTCTGGTGGGTCTTGGTATAACCAGGTACTGATGTCTTTTTCAAATGGATTTTCTTCTGCTATGTCTCCCCATTGGACAAAGGTTATGGGCAGACATCGGAACATAATAGGCTGTGGAGTTTTTGTTGTAATAACAGGTTGTGGCATGCCATAAGTTCTCAAGATCTAAGGCATGTGCATGATGGCGAAAGCCTCTACATATTTGTATTCACCATAGCCTTTGTCGGTGATGGATATTTTTCTGGCTTTCCATGTGATATCCTAAAGATTTGAATCTAAAGAGGAGGGAACACTTGTGTCCTGGTTAATGGCTATCTTTCCTGCTATCCATGTGACATCCTTGGGATTCAAATGTGAAGAGGATGGGATGTTTTCATCTTGGTTTGATGGTACCTAGTTATCAGTGCTGATTTGGACAGCATTACAGTATTGGAAAGGATTGGGATCTCCCTCTATGATGATTTCCTCTCCCTGGTGTGGGAACTTGATGCATTGATGGTATGTCAAAGGTACAGCTTACATTTCATGTATCTAGGGTCTCCCTAATAGCATGTTGTATCCCAACTCAAGGTCTAGGATCTGGAAGGGAGTGTTTTTTTACCACTGGACCGATATGGACAAGTAGAATGATAATCCCTTTAGAGGACCTTTCCTCTTCATCATAAGCTCTTATATTTATCCTCCTTGTGACATCAATGCTTGATTCTAAATAGCCTATTTGCTTGATTAACTTTAGAGTACAGATTTTTAACCCAGCTCCACCATCAACAAGGACCCTATGGATAGTGCTTTTATGGACCTAGACAACTAACTACAAAGGATCATTATGCAGGGGTTTATGCGACGGCACATCACGGTCTGTAAATGTGGCATGTTTATTAGCAGCTATATGGCTGACCATCATTTGGAAGCTCTTGGGTGTTATGTCCCTTGGGATAGCTGCATTCTAAAGGGCTTGATCAAGCGCCAATTTATGCTGTGGAGATATGCGCAATAGGTCAAACATGGAGATCTGGGTGGGTGTGTGCTTTACTTGGTCCACTATGCTTGTTTGTAGATCTGAGTTTGCTATAGGATTGGTCGATATAGTAGACGAGGATGGTACTCCTGGCAAGATGACTCTAGCATGACGTGTTGTTATAGCACATTTTTTACCTTGGTCTTTGATAGTGATCATAGCCACATGGCTATCTGAAGGATTAAGGCAATTGATAACATTATCACTGTTGGCATATGTATAGTTCACTTGTTCTGCTAGTCCACCAGACCCGAAAGCTTTTCCCTTGTTGTGATCACAAAAGGTATCATTGAAAATAGTGTGATCAGTTGTGCCTTTTGTTTTGGTATTTGTCACATCGATGGTCCCTGTGTCAATCAGGTCTTGGATAGCATGTTTCAATCGGTAACAGTTGGATGTTTTATGCCCTTTTACCCGATGAAACTCACAAAAATCTGTCATTATACCACCTTGGTTTGTTTTCATCCTATTCAAAGTCCCTGATTTCTGGGAGAGTGATAGTGTTTGATTATATCAACTTGCATAAAGTTGATTCTATTGGCTCTCCTAATGGTGTGAAATCTCACTGCTGGAATTGAAACCGTGGTCTGTGTTGATTCTATTGTTGACTGTTTGACACAGTGGCCACTTGTATAGGAGGAGGTTGGTTTTGGGTGTATGCTTTTTGAGTGGGCCTTGTGGGTTTTTGGCTAGCCACAGGTGTGCCTTGTAGTGAAACCTTGAGTTGTGCATAGTTGACTATCTTCACATCAATGACACCATCACTAGTGATGTTTTTGTTTTTTTTCCACCACTTAGCTTTTTCCATTGCATTTTTGTTTGTATTTGTTTGTGTTGGATCTACAAGGATTCCTCGTTTGACTAATTTCTACTCACAACAAACTCCTTGTTTGATGAGTTGTGTGAAGTTCAGAGCTAACTGTAACTCTGTTGTGAATGACATGTCTAGAGTTAGATTGTCAACAAACATGACTATTAGGTCTTGTTCGGGCACATCATATGTTATGTGGTTTTCCGCATTCCTCCATCTTTGTAGGAACTTCACAAAAGACTCTCCATCCTTCTGTTTGATATCGCAAAGGTCCTTGATGCTGACTTTGCGCTCGATGTTATGATGGAAGTGAGCTATGAACTTTTCAGCCAGTTCACCCCAAGACAGAATGTCATGAGGTAAATGTGAGAACCATTCCATTGCTGGTCTGGCCAAGCTTTGTGGGAACAGTCACATTAGATATGTCTCATCATGGGCGACTTCGACGCAACTAGAAAAAAACTCTTGGATATGTTTAATAGGGTTGGTATTGCCCCTATATTTGTCAAATTTTGGTACCGAGAAGTGATTTGGGAATGGAGACATGTGGAGAGAATGGTCAAAGGGGTATGGGTATAAATCCTCTGCGGTGTTTGCCCTTGATTTTGCATATCCATCATTTGGGTTTGAAGGGTTTGCATTTTTTGCATTAACATGTCTGTTTGATATTAAGGTTGGTGTGTGAGGATGTTCCTCTGTGTTGTAGTGTGTATGAGGTTGTGCCTCTATGTCCCTTGAGTAGGAAAATAGGATTTCATCCTAGGGACTTGATATTGATTCCCCACTGAGTGATTTGTAAATGGGGGCACCTGGGTAGCCCATGGTGGGTTTTGATGAGTTTTTTGTTGCAATTGAAACTGGGGTTGATACTGCTGGGGTTGATATTGCTGCTACTGAGGTTGGATTTGAGGCAACTAAAGCTGGGGTTGTTGTTGCGTGGGTGGGATTTGAGGTAAATAAAGCTGGGGTTGCTGTTGCGGGGGTTGGAATTGAGGAAACTAAAGATGGGGTTGTTGTTGCGGGGGTCGGAATTGAGGCAACTGAAGCTAGGGTTTTTGTTGTGAGGGTTGGATTTGAGGCAACTAAATTTGGGTTTGTTGTTGTAGGGGTTGGATTGATGTCAGAATGGGCAAAGATGTAGCCTTGGGTGGGCATTGACTGTAAGTCATTCCTGTAGAGATGGACCCATGTGGGCTTGAGGTGTTGATCCTAAGACTAGTGTGAATTGACTGCAGCAATGGCACTGTTTCAAAAAAACTGGTGTTTTGTGGGATGGAAGGCATAGCATGAGAGTTTGATTGTCCTAGCCATGAGACGAAAGGTGGAGGCATACTAGTGACCATGGGTGCACTTAGTTGCGAGCATGTCATGCTTTGAGTGGAAGATGTGCTGGCCTAGGTTGGGTCATTGGTTTGATTGGGTATAGTCTGTGTCGATGTAGGTAAGACCAATGGTGGAAAGATTTGAGATGCAACAGGTAGTATCTGAGGAGGCTGAGTAGTGTTTTGACCTACGAGAGGGTTTTTGGGCCATATAGTCGATACACTAAATTCAGCGGGGAGTTTGACTCCCTTCTTTATTAGCATGACTAAGTAACATTTAGGGTTCCTCTCTACAACAACATCAACTACTTTCATGGAGTAAGCATCTTGCTCCACATCTTCAAGCTCTACTTCTGTGATATCTTGGAAAAAGGCTGCCCCACGGGGTTGTTCAATGAATAGAGTAGAACTGGTATTCACGAAAGGATCATTCTCTTGCTCTATTTCCCAAGCAGGGAATCTGTTGATATATGACTCATCAGGTTTAGTTCTAGCCTTAGACCTTGTGTAAGGCCCTCCATGAGGTGTTTGAGACATAGTACGATCCAAGTTTTGTAACTAAAACAAGTGATATAAAGAAAACAAGGAAGAAGATCCTTTCTAAGGAAGTTCGAGTTATGTTTTGGACAAGGGTAATTCTAAGGACGGATTTTGATATAGCTTGATCTCAAAGTGGTGATGATAAAAAGATAAGATTTTCTGACCTTTGCCTTGGACAAAGTCACTTTGATAAAGATGATGATGTTTGATATGATGAGATCAAGGTATTTCGAGTCTGAGCTTTCGAACTAACAATGTTTTTGACAATAATCATGCTTTACAGACAAGGGATAATCTTTAATGTTTAGAGATTCACACAATGTTCTTCACATTTTCCTAGGATAGACACTAGTTTTGGACACCAAATGAATAATTCTTTCAAGGTTTTAGGTCAAAATAGGAATAATGTATCTCTAGAATAATGTATCTCTGGTCAATTACAGTAAAACTGCACCGATTGCGGTAAAGTAAACGGTCGATTGTAGTAGTTTATCATCTATTGCGGTAATAAACACGATGATTGTGGCAATAAAAAAGTTAATTGTGGCAGACTTCCTTCAATTGCGGCACAATGCGAGCAATTGCGGTAAATGAGGAATAGTCTAAAAAAGACTAGAGGATGAGTATCACTGCCTGACAATTTTGGAATTTTTTGGAACAATGCTTTTGATTCGCAAGACAGTTAACATTGACAACCCTAGAATTTAACACGTTTGACTCATTTTGATAGTTTGGATGTTTTGTTTTACATTTTTAGAAACTGATCAAAGAAACAAACACGACAGACACTGTGTTTTGAAGAATGAGGACTGAAAATGTGTATGTTCTACAACTTTTTCAAGTTGCAAGGTTATCACGAGGTCTCAACAATGAACACTCAGATTAATCTAGGTCAATGGCTTCAGAATATAATGTTATAGGCCCAATGCTTGAATTTTTGTTAGCTCACACAGCAATTGTCATGCTACTAGGACACAAAGATCCACAATGTAGGTGCCCGTGTTTTTTCCATTTCCAGGTATTGTTGTCGTGGAGTGAAGATCTCTTTCACTACACAAATACCGTGGGACACATATGTTGGGGATCTTGTGGGGAAATTCAGCAACCCCTTGCACTATAATAAGGTACCTGTTCAGAGGTAAAATGGGTTGGCCTCTAATTAATCAAGGTTGTAGTAAGGTTTCATGGTGTCTCTCTAATCGATTTGTATGTGTGTGACTCACTTAAGAACCTAGTTGATCACGCTGGCTCCTCAGGGATATTCACCCAATCTAGACTATCACCAACACGCCTTGCCCAAGCTTGGCTAGATAAGATGGAACTATGGTTTGCGCCTTGTTTATATACCGATAAGAAGGATTAATGGTTTAAGGTCATTCTCCGAGGAAGAAGTGCATTCCCCGGATAGACTTTTCTAAAAAGTATAAAGGTTTGTAATCTAACAATTTGTGCAAGTGCACCCAAAACTCAAGACACAAGGTAAATCAATTAAGCTCCAAAGTTTGAAATGTGAACTAAGCTACACCACCATACAAGCGCCAATGTTCAATTTTAAGCCCAAAAAGTAGGTGTTCATTGCTTTTTCAATTTTAATGCACCAATTTGAGAGATTTTTTGCCTTTGTTCAATTTTATCTCCCATGTCAATTTTAAGCCCAACTCCAAAATGTGAGATGTGATATGTTTGGCAAGCACTGTTCTTTTTAAACCCAAATCGACAAGTGAATTCCTTTTAGTCTGCTTTGTTTAGACAGGTTAGTATAAAAAATGATTCTTGAAAAATGAGAGTATATGTAACTTTGAAACAATGAATGATTGATACTCACAATAACTTACCCTTCTCTGTTCTCAGTGATTTTCCCGGTCTTGCACAGAAAACCAGAAAATGTCAGTTTAGAAATAAATGGACAGAAGATTTGGATCTGATATGCAATATTTCTTGCGATTGTGGTAAAGTACTGGCAATAGTGGCAAAGATCTGGCGATTGTGGCAAAGCACTAGCAACTGTGGAGAAGCATTGTTAATTGTAGCACGGATCGGGCAATTGAAGCAAAATAATGACGATTGCGGCACAGATCGGGCAATTGTGGAAAAGAACTAGAAGAAAGATGACAGAATAGAAATGCGAAAGCCTACAATCAATTGCGGTATTAAACCAGTCAATTGTGGCACTATTTCGTCGATTGTGGCAAAATACCAGCAATTGCGAAATAACACAAATATTAAAAAAAAGATAGATTTTTATATTTGCGATCGTACGGCCGTGGTTGATCAATCATGTTTATCATCTACAAGAGATATTTGGGCTGTTTGATTCACGTTGGGTTCACCAAAATGTACGCCTCCTTTTTGTGATCTGTGGTTCCCAAGCTTTCCAAAGATGAGGGTTAGTAGCAAAGGTTTCACAAATGATATAAATCCAAGCACACAATACTACTAAAATGAATAACAATGAAACATGATCAATAAAATATACAAGAAAGAGAAAGGAAAACAAATAAATGCAAACCCCATGGTGCTTGAAGCTTCTATTGTTTCTCTCTACTCCTTCTGAAATGCTATTCTTGATGCTCAGTATTGGCGGGGCAGCGTCTATGACTTGAGAAGCATCGAGAATTTGCTAATTGAAATGTGTGTGTGATCGCAAGATGGCTTGAATGCTAGAACCAAACTGACATAGTAATGGCG
>MU224543.1:1920813-1943563 GCA_018584345.1 Thuja plicata | reverse complement strand
CTTTATTGAATGAAATTAAATTAATTTAATTGGAAGAATTTAATTAGTAAGTTTAAATATTTGAATTTAAACTATAGGAAATTGAATTTAATTAATTAATGGTAATTAATCAATTAAGGTTAATTAAATAAATAAAATTAATTATTTAATTAATTTTGGGAATTTGATTAGATGATTTGGGGAATGAATTTAGAAGAAAATAGATGACTAATTAATGATTAAAAAACCAATAATTAATATATGAAAATTAGTGTTTTTAATGTAAAGTCGCAAGCCTGTCCATTTTTGGGTGTCTACAATCATATTTATTGATTCACCTTTTATGTCCAACATATTGATCACATTATTATTGTGAGAATAGGTGTAGTTGACTTCATTTCCATTTGATTTAGAGGCTTCTCATTTTTGATAGTTGGGAAATGGTTTGTTAAAGGTAGTTGGATCTTCATTATATGTGTGCCCTTCTACTTTGATCTTTTATCCATTAATCAGATCTTGTATGACGTGCTTGATTTTGACACAGTCATTGATCTTGTGTCCTTTATTTTTATGGAAAGCACAATAGGTATTATCATTCCACCATCTTGGTTTTACCTCCGGTTCCCATAGTTTTGACTCTGATAAATTAATTATTTTGATATATAAGAGAGTCTTCAAAACTGTCTCAAGAAGTTCTCCCAATTGAGTAACTGTTTGTTTAGGCCTAGACACCCACCGCTTATTCTAGTTGGTATCAATGTTCATTCATGGTATTGTTGTTGTTTCCTTAACCTCTTTGTTTTCTTGTAGGTTGTTTGTAAGATTAAAAATAGCTAGTTTAACATTCGTATTTGAGGCCTCCATCACTCCATCATTAAAAACATTTTTTTTCTTATTCCACCATTTAGGCTTGTTGTTATAATTATTAGAGGAATTTTTGTCATTATGAAGTGTAATTTCTCCTTTTTTATCATAACTTATTTAGTATGAATGGCATTCTTAATCATTATGTTAAAATTGGGAGAATCTTGCATTTGTAGAGCATAATTCATTTTAGGTACTAAGTTGTTTATAAATATCCCCATCTTTTATGATTCAGGTATTTGTTGGGAGTACCTTGCAAATATCTTTCTCCACTATTGCAAGAAGTGTGTGAAGGATTCACCTGTTTGTTGTTTAGTATTACAAAGATCAATCGTGGTAACATTGTGATGTATGTTATAAGAGTAGTGTTGGACAAATATTTGAATCAAATCTTCAAATGTTTATATGCTAGGTTTTAGTTTAGAAAACCATTTTGTGGATTGTCCTCCTAAACTTCCCAGAAACAGTCTCATCAAGTACGTTGGCTTGTGCATAAACTCTATACTCAACGCGCAAAATTCTCTCACATTATCATGAGGATCCGTTTCTCCCATGTATTTTTCATACTTTGGTATTTCTATGTTTGGTGGAAAAGGAACCATTTGAAATTTCTTATTAAATGGGAATGAAAATATTTGCTTCAACGAGTATTTCTTTGTGGCTTATTCTTCTCTCTTTTAAGCGTTGTGAGCTTTGTTTGCATTTGATATATTTGTTTTGAGAGAATGGAGATGGGTGTTTGTATCTCTTTTTCTTTCAATTGTTTGACATCACAGTCTTTGGGAAGTTTAAATCCAAGAGAAGCTAGGTGAAGAAAATATTTTTCCTTGTCTTCTTCAATGATTTTCTCCAAGGTCCTTTGAAACTTCTGAATTTGTTTGAGCTTATAATATTCTTCTTCTATTATTTCATCCTCACTATCTGAGTCAAACAAGGGATTCTCATGATTTCTTTCCTCTTGAATATCTCTTTCATCTTGGTTAGCTTCTCTATTATATTTGTCAAAGGAAATACTCCATTCTCGATTAGGTATATCCATTTTGGGTAAGTCTTGATCAAAGATATGGTTCATTCAGGATGTCTCTCCTTGATGAAATTTGAGAAATCTTGGAGGTCTTTCTAAATCATCAGCTAGATATTTCTTACTTCTTACATGTTAACCATGAAAGTGGGATATCAATTTTGTCAAAAGTGTCCCAATAGTGCCAAAAGGAGTTCAAAATTGTCCAAGTGTGTTTGTCCAAGTTTTGGTGATTGTGAGTCTGATGTTTCAAAGTGATGGATTCTAGCGTCGGAGGTTTAGAATACCATGATAGTGATCTAGGAATCAAGGAGAGGTTATTGGTAAAGTGAAAACATGACTTGGGATCAATAGTGATGAACCTAAAAGGCATGCAAGGTATTCTTACAAATTGACTAACAAAAAGATTCAGGTAGACCAACAACAACAACAGAAACATACTGAAGAGAAAAAAGGCTATTTAAAACTGCAAAATTCAAAATTATGACAAGTGCGTAGGTACTCTATGTCCCAAATGTAACTAATAGGATGCAATCCTGAAATGAACAAATGCGATTGTGTTCTTCCCAAATGCGATATTGTTCATCAAATGTGAGCCATGATTTACCAGATGTGACCCAGTTTACCAAATCTGATCCTACTTTCATAGGATGTGACCTAGGATCCCTAATGCGACCTTCTAAAAAAAAATTTATGTTTTCCATTTTGTCTAGGAGATAAGGAAAAAATTTTAATTCCAAGGTTTGTCTGACGAATTCTAGAGTGTTTGAGGTAGTGAAAATGTTTGTGATTGTCAAAGGATTGATTCATTTGAGGTGATTATCTTTTCATTTCAATTTTGACACATCAATAATTTTTATTAAAAACCAAACACATCTATTCCTATACCATTGTCTTAGCTTGAAACTATTTTCTCATAGACTCAGGTACACACTCACATGCTAATCAAAATACGGCCATCACCAAGCACGCAACGGCTCCATTCATGATGTCGTATTATCCGACTCTAAACACAAGTGAGGGCACGAAATGATGAATAACTTGGGGAGTTTACTATCCTCCTTACACAAAGATTATCACCTTTCATGGATGAATTAGGTGGTCACTACCATAAAGTGTCTATTTTGGGCATCCGTGCATAATCATCTCCTATAGAATTGCATAAGGAAAAATTGAGGCATATAGCCCTCCGTGTACCTAGATGAGTGTAGTCTTGCAAGAAAGATTGAAGTGGCTCCGCTCTACACAACATCCAAGCATGTCCAAGGAATGATAATCATAATTCCAGGGACAAAACCAATTAATTCTTCAAAGATTTTAACCTCAAGGAAGCATTTTAGTTATAGTGAGATGGAAGGGATAGAGTTCACATGTCCTCACTTGGAACGTTCCCAGGAGATTTTTTCCTCAACCGACAGACTCTCTAAAGTTCAAAGCAGTAAAAGAGGATTGGTGACTTAGGAGTGTATATTTTTTATTATCACAAGGAAGAAGAGCATACTATCCTATCCATGTCATTTTCTCCTATCAAGCACGCAAAACACTATTATTTCCCATGAATTATTAAACTCAACACTTAATCCTCCATCTTGAGTTTCTGATTTTCCATTTGGGAAAAGAGAATAATCCTCTAGTTGGATTAAGAATCAAATTCTAATTCTAATTTTTAAGTGCCTAGAAAAGAATTTAACCAAACAATTGAGCAATTGATTTCTTTTTCTCAAATTTCTATTCAAGACTTAATTTGATGTTTGAAGTTCTGATTTTCCATGATGGAAAAGAGCATACTTCATTAATAAAATTATGAATTGGAGAGAAATCATATTTAAAATCATGATATTACAAAGAAAAACACAATGTCTTGTTGAATTATGCAAAGGCAACCTACAAAACCACTCATTAGTAGTTTTTAACATTTTTACTCCATCTCTTTGGCCAAGGAAGTCTTCAACAATGTCCTGCAAGAACTTGTTCGGCTGTTTAATGATCAAATTTTCCAATAACACTCCAAGTTAGCTCATTAGTCATCAAATCAAGAAGTTATACAAATTAACTAGCTAGATGCAATCCTGAAATTTCCTAAATGTGATTAAGGAATAACCAAATGTGAGTAAGGATCCTAAATGTGAGTGTTTACCCCAGATGCAATCCAAGATTCCATAAATGTGAGCCTTCCTAGATGCGACTCAGGATTCCCCAGATGTGATCCCTGATTTCTTGAATGTGATCCCCTTTACTAGATGCAGATCTACTCCTAAAACATAGTCCAAAATGATAGTCAGTCAACTTAAAATGATGAAAATTCTTGGGATAGGCCCCACGGTGGGTGCCTGAAATGTGTGTGTGAATATTGTACCTACAAAGCTGCAACACAACACTTCAATATATCATTACATCAATGTTTAGCAACATCAAATTTAATTGAAAAGAATAAAGAAACCAAAGAAATTGGCATATTGCTTCCTATTTAGAAAGAGTATGATCTAATTATGAAGAATGCTACCAGATTATGCATTTAGACCAGTGACAACTCAGTTCTAAAATGGAAGATTCAAATGCAAATGAAGCTATTTAGTATGCATATCAATCCTAAAACATGATATTCTAGGTTCATTGATCTATTAAGCATAAAGAAATGTTCTCTAATGAGCTATCAAAGCATGAAATCAATTTTGCAACATAAGAGTAAATTCAAATTCTAAAATCAGGACCTCTTTGAGCTCAAAAATCAATCCTTTTGTGGAGGAGAAGGAGAAATAGATGGTTGAGATCAATCCATGAGGAGAGGTGAGGATTGAAACTTAGTCGATCCATGTGAGTGAACACTCATTGGTCCATGCATTGACTTTTCATGTGAAAGTGATGAGTTGTAATTAAGAGTATTTATTAAATGTCTTTTAATTAATTACTTTAGCCAAGGAATTTAATGAGATTGATCTGATTAAATAGGCCAAAGTGATTAATGTGAGGTAGTGATAAATCACTTTGATTTGATGGATTATCTTGATTTTGATGAATTATGCCAATAATTAGATACTTGGATTGACATAATTAAGAGTATGATCATATGTAGGGAAAATAGGGTGTCTGGTTAGACTAGACCAATTTAGGGTGGTTACATATAGAATCCATAGGTCCACATGATACATGACAATAATGAAGGAAATGTAAGCTACTAGAACTTTCAAGGCACAGGAGATGCGTGGACCATAGTGAAGAACAAGAATAGTAAAATATCAAAGTGTTATGAACCATAACATATTACAATAAAGTGAGCAGTGAAATCAGAAGAACATTTTAAAATGTGCTGCTATAACTGGGATTAAGTTATGTTATCATGTCAAAATGGCAGTAAAGTGCAATTGAAAACAATATGATGTAGGAACTTTTGACGGTCATAACTTTTGATTCAATTTTCGATTTTATTGAAATTTGATAGGCATATTCTTCAAGAGAAGGCATTTGGATTATTGACAGAGCTCAGTTTGGTAGGTGGTCGTTTCAACATTTTTTCGGGAGCTAGAAAGTTCATTTGGGCCTCAAAAATTAGCTTCTAGTGTTTTTTTTAGTTTTTAGAAAGTTTTTTTTAATAACTTCAAAACCATGTTCCAATTTCAAAGGTTAGTTGGAAATTCCTCTTATCTTAGTTTAGGACAGCTTTAAGGAAAAAAATCAGTTTTCTAGGAGTTGTTTTAAAAATTACCGAAAATGGCAAAAAACTATTTTTTGTGAAAACTGCCAAAAAAGGTAATTTTTAAATTTGTAGTTAAATTAGTGTTTTCGTTCATTATAGCAGCAGAGTAGTTGGAAGAAGAAGGAAGAATACTTTGAATTCTAAAAATTTTGTGTCTTTTCTTTCCTTTGACGTTTTCTATTAATGCTTGTAAGAATTTGGCTACATCACAATGTAACAATCATATCTCTTGGTAGAATGATGAAACCAAAATACCTCTAAAAATTTCAAAAAATCATGAAATAAAATCCCTAAACATTCAGTCAAATATATGTATAAAGATTCCAATGGTGAAAGGTGCTCCAATAAACAATTTCTTGTCAAAACCCTCATCCACAAGATAGTTTTTGAAAATTGAGTTAGTTGACCCCTTAAACCTCAAAATGAATTTTTATAGAAACAATAAATTTTGTTTTTTAAATCAATATCTTACTTCTTACCAATTTATAGGTTCGTAGTAGTTTGTATATAGTCGTACCACTATTTTCTTTTGCTGCAAGTTTTGGAAAACATTTCTGAACAAGGTATTGTCAGTAAAATGGACATAACTCATTCATTTCTCCATAAAATTACCTCAAAATTGAGCCAAATGAAACTAGACTCATATATATTTAATATTGGTATGGTCTCATGCACTCATGTGTCCGTACAAGGCCATATCATGCTTGCAAAGTGACTATAAAAGCAAAAAAATAAAAAAGGCAATGAAATTACAAACAAGTTGTGTTTGGATTCTTATTAATTTCTCTTCAAATTCACCATTCAATCCCCTCATTAGACCAAAATCGGGATTTTTAACATGTTAACAAACTAAAATCCAAAGTTCATACAAAATTTGAGCTCAATGGCTTTTTCAATTTTGATGAAAACATTTGACATTTTTTTTAAGATGACACTACAAACATAAACATGACAAAAGACCTTATAAATGACCTATTACATTAAAATGACCTCGTCCATGACACTAGAACCCTATTACATATTAAAATAAAAATTTTGAATTAGGTGCTCCTACACTATAGAAAAGAAACATTCATCATGGAACAACAGTTGTAATAAGAGAATGTTGAATTTATGTTTATGGCGGGTATAATAGAAGGTCTATGGTAACAGTCGTGAAACCAAAGAAAGTAGGTAGGAAAGAGAAGTAAGAAATAAGGGAGGTTTCACCTGTAATTCATTTATGTTAACAATCAAATAAGATATCAAAAGATCAATCATAAAAGATATCAAAAGATCTGTCATAAGAGTTATGTTGTTTGTTTGGAACAAGTATTTAACAATGTTAAATAAAGGAACAACAATAGTTGTCATAGTGAATCATTTATAAAAAGAGAAAATGAATAATAATGGAGCTACATGCAATGATAAAATCAATATTTCATGCACATATCAAGAAATGAAATGGATATTATAAGTTGGGTAAGTAGCCCAATGAGAAAAGAACAACAATAATAAATGCTTTTTGCTGAAAGATGGTAATAGCGGGGTGAAAGTAATGACACCGCCAAAAAGAACATTGATTTCAAATAGAAATATACTCATGTAGTGCTTCAAGAAATAACAATGCATAAATAATGAATCAAAATTATTGCAAAAAAAGACATAGAGATGAGTTATTAAAAATCATGTTTTTAATTATATAAAGGTGGAGGTCAATAATTACAGCAAAATAATCAATGATTTCATATTCAAAAAGGGAAAATTAATGATCCAATTTTCAATAAAGAGGCACAAAATTTTCTATAATGATCCAAGGATACCATTATATTTATCAGAAAGGATATTCCTTGTTTAATTGTTATTTTCAACATATCAAACAATATGTAACACATAGGGAAGAAATACCCAGTTTAGTAGTTAATTAACAAGTAGTGACAAGAGTTCATTTTTATTTGGAAAAATAAAACCCTCGTTGTCATTTTATATAGGAAGAGGATACATAGAAGCTAAGGGTCTCAAGGTATGTGAAGGATGAAACCCTTATTCAAACAAGAGAGGGATTGTTTATAAGAACAATACACAAGGAAATGCCTGGATTTGTATAGATAAACAAGAAAACATGGAGTTATCTATTGATAAAATTGAATAATGTGCATCTCTATCCATATCAAGTTAAGTTGTAGTTGGATCCAAAAACAAAGGGAGGTTTATGTGTGTTGTTTTATTTCTTTCCATTTTTATGCAATGAGATCACCATGATGCAAGCAGTCAAAGACAAATGTGTTATCATAAAGAACAAAAGTCCTCACTAAAGATAACAATGGATATAGAATTGAAAAACACACTCATGGGTATTCACCATATATATTTATGAGGGTTACGACTTTGTTTTGAGTGAAATAATGAAACATTCCTGTAAGCAATAGTTCTTTTGCCAAATACTCTCACAAAAACCCCATACATTAGTACACAATGAGGAGAAGAATCTATTTTCACTATTTTTAGTATATAAGCAGAAAAGAAGTGGAAGATCCATGGCCAACATAAAGCCAAACCCCTCATGGCATCCTATTGGTGTTATTGTGAGTGAGACAATTTGTAGGAAAAGCTTAGGTGGATCCACATCAGGTAGTGTTTTGAATGAAAAAAGTAGAGGCAGACCAAAGGAGAGGAAAAAATTATAGAAGTCACGGGAAATCATGAGGAAAATAAAAGGGTAAGAAGTCTCAATCTAGAGGACCAAATGATTGTTGGTACTATGGGAAACTAGGTCGTAAGAAGAAATATTGTTGGTCTCATAAGAATAAAAGAGACAAAAAAGAAGGTGATAAGAAGGAAAATGTGGTAAGTAATAAATCTAAAGAGGATGTTTTGCTTCTTTCCCTTGAGAATGTTGGTGATTCATGGCTTCTAGATTCAGGGGCCTCATTTCATGCTATGCCCCATAGAAGTTATTTTATTGATTATGTCTAAGGGGATTTCGGGATGGTTTATTTGGGAGATAATGAACCTTGTCAGATTGTTGGTAATGGAAGAATTAAGGGTAAGTTGCAGAATGAGAATCATTGGATACTACAAGAGGTAATGCACGTTCCAAGGTTGTGTTGGAGTATAATTTCAGCAAGGCGGCTAGGTGATGAAGGTTGCATGATTACTTTTAATGATAAAAATTGGAAGGTTTCAAAAGGTTCCTTAGTAGTAGAAAAAGGTGTGAAAGAAGGCACCTTATATCTTTATACAAGTCATAATGCTCCTTCTACTTTAATTGTTATAGAGAAAATTCAATATTCAGGAACAGTTGCTACAGTTGAGTAGGTAGAATGTGAAACGGTCGTTGTAGATTCTGAAACAACACTATGGCACAACAGACTTGGGAACATGAGTGAAAAAGGTATAAAATTACTTCGTTCAAAGAAAGTCTTACCAGGTCTAAAATGTGTCAATATGGACTTTTGTGAAATTTGTGTGTATGGAAAACAAAAGAGATTTAGTTTTATGAATAGTGGGAAGGAAAAGAAAGATGAAAAATTTGAGCTTGTGCATACATATGTATGGTGACCAGATTGGGTATCTTCCCTTGGTGGCTCTCTATATTATTTTACATTCATTGATGATGCAACTAGGAAAGTCTGGATTTATTTCCTCAGGAATAAATATGATGTATTTGAAACTTTAAAAAATGGAAAAACTTGGTTGAGAATGAGACTGGTAAAAGACTAAAATGTCTTAGATCTAATAATGGTGGTGAGTATTGCACCAAATAATTTCAAGTTTATAATTCCTCTAATGGTATTCGTAGGAAAAGACAAAGTTCCAAGGACTCCACAAAAAAATGTAGTGGTTGAACGCCTGAATAGGACAATAATGGAGCTTGTAAGGACTATGAGGTTGCATGTTGGGATGCCCTTAAACATGTGTGTAGAGGCTGTAAAAAATATGTTTTATTTAGTTAATAGAGGTCCCTCTACTCCTTTGGATTTTGGTATTCCAGAGGAAGCATGGACAGGTAAGAAGGCGAGTTATTCTTTTCTTGAAACCTTCAGTCGTGAAGCATTTGCTCATATAGTTTATGAAAATAGAACCAAGCTAGAAGATAAATCAAAGAAATGTGTTTTTTATGGATATGGCATTGATGAGTTAGGTTATATACTTTGGGATTTTGAGAATAATAAAATTTTGATAAGAAGAGAAAGTGTTGTACAAAGATCCATTGCGGTAGCATGACAAGAA
Source organism: Thuja plicata (assembly GCA_018584345.1). Lineage (NCBI taxonomy): Eukaryota > Viridiplantae > Streptophyta > Pinopsida > Cupressales > Cupressaceae > Thuja > Thuja plicata. The sequence goes on along the minus strand of MU224543.1, from coordinate 1,933,793 downwards.
AGAAAAGGATTATGTAGTGTTGGGTGATACTCCTAAAGATGATGTTCCAGTGGTTCCTCATGATCCACACCAACAAAAACAAAAACAAATACCACCAACTCTAGTGAATGTTAGCCGATCTTCAAGGTTAAATAAACCTCCTAATTATTAGAATAACTAAGGGGGGGTGAACCAGTGGCCTCAAAAATATTCCAATAAATTAACCCAAAAAACTTATTACAACAATTATAAGCCTCTAGTTATCTTCAGTCCTACTAGATGAATGCCTTGAAATAATCTTAACAAATAACTACTGCTCGGAGTTCACTGTTAAACCTTATTCTTACTGTTTACCGATTAGCAGTCTTTCATTTACCGAAATGCAGTAAATTACTTAGTGTATACAGATCAATCCAGATTAGTTATGTGTAATGCAAAACACTAAAGTAATGACTCATAAACACATTGACACATGGATTTTTAATGTGGAAACCATGTTAAGCAAAAAACCACTTGGGGCCGGTAACCCAAAATTTTCACTCTTCTGAAGTGAGCTTGGTGAAGAGCCAACCCTGTTAAAGGTTAAAAACACACTGTTAGGTGTGACCTTGTTAGAGGATTTAAATAAAATAGTTTGTCACTTGATATCTTGCATCTCTATGCTACCTTTTATGACCAAACCCAGTGTAGTTTGTTAATTGGTATCTAGCATCTCTATTCTATCTTCATGACCAAACCTTTTGATACTCCTTAGGATGTATCTCAATATAGAAAGGATTTTTAAGTCCTACTCGGTTAAGAGACTTTCTAATCCAATGGTTAAATTGAAATATTAAATGATCTGTTCACATATACAACTATACTTTGCAAATTTTTAGATCTATTGTAAGCTCATAATACCTTTCTAATCAATGTATCTTTTCAATACCTTTTCTCCACTTCTTTCTACTCGGTGATGTTGTGCTTCTCTGTTTCTCGGTGTCTACAAAATTATCTCTATTCTTCAGCTTGATTGATCAGGTCTGATTGAAGACTTCTTTCTTCATCATTTTCTCTTCAGCATCTTCTTTCTCTATTCACCCCTAATTCATAATGAATTATCTTGTCTCTTTATAGACATGATTTCACTGTTTCTCAGTTCTTGACTTTTTTGTTCTTGGCATGATTCACAATTCTAGCCAATCTTGCTTTAAAGCTTTACTTCAGTTTTATCCCATAGATTTCTCTTTGACAAGTGGAATAAAATAGCTTTAAATCTTTCTCTTATCTCTGGCTCTAACTTGTCGATGAAAAAAATATTAACAACCAGTTAACTCCTTCTTTATCTCTTGCCAGCTAAGTCTTTTTTCGTTTCTGAACTTCAACTATTTTTGGTGTTTCAACTCTTTGTTAGCTTCGGTCAACACTTCAGTTATCCTTGGGCATCTCCATCGAGGATGTCTATCCATTGGGCAACACTGTGAATTTCTACTCATTGGTAAAGCTTGTTTGGGTTTCATGCTCGGGTATTACTGTGACTTTGCTCTCAGGTTTCTCTATTTGTCAGGGTACACTGCATGTCGGTGTTTGTAGTCACTTAGTGAATACTTATATTTTATGCATTACTGAAAGCATAACCTTTATATTTCTTCTTCTCTAAAGTCTTTGACACTATATATATAAGAAATCAGATTATATCAAGTTGACATCAATGAGAATACAATACATTAACTAATTTAATGTCTTGCATTAACTTTCTACAGCTTGGTGATGATCAACTTAACATCTTCAAACATTCAATGAGTTATAGTTCATCAATCTCTCCCTTTGGCATTGATGGAAACACACTACATTATCACACTATATTATTACTAATACAATAAGGAATATATCAGTTGTAGCTCATCAATATACCAATCCTATTTTTCTATAACCAATACAAATGGATGGCTCTCGGTAAGCTCATATAGCTTAGCTTTGTTTCCTGCAGAGTGCTTTCTTCAATCTTCAATCCCTTCACTAGATAGATGTAGAAGCTTTTGATTCTTTCTTTGATGTTGTCTCTCCCTTTGACTGTTCCTCTCCTTGATCATCTCTTTTTCCTTTGACAACAATATAGATATATTATCTCCCTCATGATATTCTCTCCCTTACAGGTTACATCTCTTCTTTAGGATACCTTCTCTCCCTTGGATGGATATTTCATATGTATATATAATCTCTCTTCTTTGGATCTTATCGGGATACTCTCTCCCTTTGAATTCTTAGGATACTCTCTCCCTTTGAAAAAAATGCCAAAGTAAACTTTGATCATGCCAAAGTGATATCCTTTCACCTTTTTATAATATACTCCTTGAATTTCCCTATTCATCAGCAATACAATGACTCTGGTGTGCGGTGCAGATATGTACCTTTTTGTGTATTGATGTATCTTTGCATTCCATCTCTTTTCTTGCATAAACATGAATGATCTTATGATTATGTGTAGGTTGATGCAGCCTCCTAGTCAGCTTATTAACCATTAGATATGACACAGACCCCTAGCCTGTTTCTCAGGTACTCAAATGTATCTTTAGGCAATGGCTTTGTGAATATATCAGCTAATTGTTCCTTTGATTAAACATATTCCAGTATCACCTCTTTCTCTTGCACTTTTTCTCTTAAGTAATGATACTTTATTGCAATATGCTTAGTCTTAGCATGCATGACTGGATTCTTAGAAATTTTAATTGCACTGGTATTATCACAATAGATAATCACTAGTTCAAGAATTTTCATATTCATACCTTCCAGTAATTGTTTTATCCATGCAATATTAGAGCAGTTTGCAGTAGCAACCACATATTCTTCTTGTGTAGTAGATTGTGAGATGCATCCTTGCTTCTTGCTTATCCATGTGACAAGTCTATCACCCATAAAGAATGCTCCTCTAGTTGTGTTCTTTCTGTCATCTAAGTTTCCATCCCAATCAGCAGTTGTATAGACTTGAAGCTCAAATTTGTCTTCTCTTTTATACCATAAGCCATAGTCCTCGGTGTTCTTTATATATCTCATAATTCTCTTGACAGCAGTCATGTGTGATTATTTGGGATTAGTAGAGAATCTTGCAACTATTCCAACTTCATGTGCTATATCTGGTCTAGTATGAACAACATACATTAGTTTTCCAATCATTGATCTATACAAGGTCTGATTTACCTCATTTGATTTGTCTTCTTTTGTCAGCTTACATCCAGTTGCCATAGGTGTTCCAACTGGCTTTGAATCTTCCATCTTGAATATCTTTAGCACTTCCTTGATGTATTTGGATTGAGTGATATATATTCCTGCATCTTGTTGAAGAATCTATACACCAAGAAAAAATTTGATCTCCCCAAACATTGACATCTCAAACTCTTTGCTCATTATTTTAGTAAAATATTTACATAACATATCATTACCCCCAAATATGATATCATCAACAAATATTTCAGCAATCAGAGTGTTTTCATTAGTATCTTCTTTTAAAAATAGATTGTTATTTTCACTTGTTCTTACAAATCCAATGCTTATGAGATAGGAGTGAAGTATTTCATACCAGGCTCTAGGTGCTTGTTTTAATCCATACAAGGCTTTGTGTAGTCTACATACCATGTTCCTCCTGTCTGGATCAAAAAACCCTTATGGTTGTTCAATGTATACCTCTTCTTCTAGTATTCCATTTAGGAATGCAGATTTGACATCCATCTGGTATACCTTGAATCCTTTGAATGTAGCATAAGAAATCTATATTCTAACTCCTTCTAGTCTAGCAATGGGTGAAAAGGTTTCACCATAGTCAATACCTTCTTCTTGTGCATACCCCTTGCATACTAACCTTGCTTTGTTCCTTGTGACTTCTCCATTCTCATTCAGCTTGTTTCTGAATATCCATTTGGTACCGATGACATTATTATCATATGGTCTTGGTTTAAATGTCCATGTTTTGTTCTTCTCAATATTTTCTATTTCTTCACTCATAGCACTGACTCGTTCTTCATTTTCAAGTGCAGTATTAATAGATTTAGGCTCAAAATCACAAATTAAACATCTAGTGTTCATTGAATTACTTCTTGTTCTCATTCCAGCCTTCTTGTCTCCTATGATCTGGTTCTGTGGATGATGTCTTCTAACATACTTGGCAAGTATCAGTTCAGTTCTTTGTTAGTCATTCTGATCATCATCTTGACCTTCATTCTGATCTCCATCACTCGAAACATCATCTTGAGGATTTTCTTAATTTTTAGGTATTTGCAGCTGAATGCTCAGGTGCAATGTTCTGTTGCTCAGGAGTGATACACTATTTCTTGGGTAGAGTGTCAGGTTCTTTAGTGTAAAAAAAAATTTTGTATTCTTCTGGTTCTTTTCTTCTTTCCTTATCATTTTTCTCTGCATATTCATCTATTTTTATATTTGCACTTTCAATTATTTTTTTAGAGGACTTGTTAAGAGATTTATAAGCCTTTCTCTTGGTGGAATACCCTAGAAAGATATCTTCATCACTTTTGGAGTCAATCTTTCCATTTCTATCATCTTTCAAAATATAACATTGACTACCAAAAATTTTGATGTAACTTATATTGGGTTTGTAACCATACCATAGCTCATAGGGTGTCTTTTTGGTGTCTTTCTTCATTTGTACTGTGTTCAATGTGTAGACAACAATATTGACAGCTTCCCTCCAGAATTTTTGAGTGATGCTTTTCTCTATCATCAGTGTTCTTTCACAATCAACAATCGATCTATTTATCCTTTTAGCAATCCCATTTTTTTATGGTGTTCTTGGTGCAGAAACCTATCTTTTGATTCCATGCTCATTGAAAAAGTTAGTGAATTCATCAGAAATAAATCTCCTCCTCTATCTGATCTTAATCATTTTAGTTCCTTACCATTTTGTTTTTCTACCATAGCTTTATACCATTTAAACATCTTTTATGCTTCTAATTTTTATTTTAAGAACATAATTGTCATCATTCTAGAGTAATCGTCAACAAAGAGAATGAAATATCTATCGCCATAGTAACTCTTTGTTCTCATGGGTCCACATAGATCAGTATGGACTAATTCTAAATAGAATTAGATGTATGGGCTTTTCTCTTGAAACTAGACTTTATCATTGTACCTTTTTGACAATTTTTACACATGATATGTTGGGGCTATGACATGCTCAGTAAGCCTCTTACTTTCCTTGTATTGCTTATCTTAATCATGTTGTCAAAATTCACATGACATAATCTCTTATGCCATAACCATATGTCTTCATTTCTACCCATTAAACAAGTAGTGTTTATATAATCAAGATAGAATAGGTTACCTTTTGTTTGTTCACCAGTTCCGATCAACCTTCCTGATTCATTAAAGATCTTTGCCTTCTTATTCTCAAATGCTACTAGGAGACCTTTGTTATTCAGCTGTGAAACACTCAATAGATTATAATTAATTCCTTTTACCCTGTATGCATTTTCACATTTGATCAAGTCATTCAACATTATAGTTCCTTTACCTTTAACTGGACAAGGTGTGTCATTACCTATTCTTACTGATCCACCATTATAATACTCAAAAGTTTCAAAATTTTGTTTATCACCGGTCATGTGGTGAGTGCAACCACTATCTATAATCCAGACATCATTCTTACTAACCTTAGATATGAGTGCAGTCTCTACATACATTTCTTCTTCATATAGATCATCCTTCATGGCCACAAATACCATCTCAATATCTTCATCAGATTCGGTGTCAGTATCTCCATCTCTGTTCTCAGCTAGGTAACAAGCTTTCTTCCTTTTGTCCTTGTACTCTCAGATATCTCTTCTTTCAGATTGTCGGTCACTTTGGTAATCTCTGTTGTCACTTCTATCAAACTTCTTTTCATATGATTTGTCATTTCTTCTGTTAGGACATCTAGCAGCAAAGTGTCCAATCTCTTTACAATTAAAACACACAAGTGGTAATTTACCTTTGATCTAACTTTTCCTCTCTGCAATATTCTAGCCATTAGTGCTTCAATCTCATCAAGATCTTGGTCATCACTATCACTTTCACTATCATTTCTCATAGTGTTTTTATGACTTGACTTACTTTCAAAGAATATTTGAATGCAGACTTAATAGATGATAAGACACTATTATCAAAGTTATTCATCTCAAATGAAATCAGTCTACCAACCAACTATCTAGAGTGACATTACTGTTTTCTACTCCTCTCATTTCTTATATAGTAGATACTCTAATAGCATATATAGTAAGTGTTGGTAAACAGATTGTTCTTCTTTTTTATAAATCTAAAATACCCAAATATTGAAGAAGCAATTGAATACAACAGTTGGGAAATTGTAATTGTAAACTAATTTCCCTCTGAATTTAAAGGTACAGCTCCCTTATATGAATGATTTTCAGTGAATTTTGATCTTTCCTAATCTAACAGAGGTATGTTCTTGACCCAAGAATAGAAGAGGTAAACCAAGCTAAACCTAGATAGGAAATAGCTTAGACAGGATAAATTCAACTCTAAAACTAGCCGATTCTAAGATTTCATCAATCAGATTAACTCCCAAAACTAGTAACGCATGAACAACTACTGAAAATGCAGATGCAAGACTAAAGATTAATGATGAGATGACAATGAATCGATCTATATCAAAGAAAATTTTCCCAAACTTAGGATAAAAATAGATTTTCCCCCTAATTAACTGTATCAAATCATAATACAGCACTCTGGTTCAAATACAGATTGTAAATCTAAGTTCAAAGAAACATTAAAATTCAATAGAAAGATAAATGCAATGCAATGGAATATTTAAAGCAAAGGTATTCAGACACACACAATTGACTCCACAAAATGCTATCTTTCATACCAAAATTTAGCCGGCCCTTGTATTGATTTTGGAAATAATACATATAGAGTTCCAGATTGGACCGTTACAAAAAGGGTAACCAAAATGGTTCAGCTTCCCCAACTAGAAATGATAACCAAAGGTTCATCCATTACAATATTATCAAAAATAGTACAAGAGGGAATCTATCTAAGCTTCAGTTTCTTTCCCCTTGTCTAATTTAGCCCTATAGGCTGTGACAGTTGTAATGACTCGAACGAGTTCTTCGTGCCTGTTAACATGGACATTGGTATTTTCTATCCATGATTCTGCGTGGTAACTTTGTTGGCAGAAACCAACTCTTCTATGAACAGCTTCCTGAAGACCGGGGGATTAGCTTTAGGTCTAGAAGTGAATGGGATCATTGAAGTAGGGGAAGAGGAGATTAATTTAATAACTTGAGCAACCTCCTATTGCTTTTCAACCTCTTTATCTGATTCTATAGCAGAGGTGCTGGAACTATCTTCGCCCACATCAACTATGACAAGGGATCCTCACCTTGGAGTATCTTGGAGCAAGCTGTCGACTTGTGCATCTATAGCACTAGCCTTAACTGGTCGCTTGGGCTCTAAGCCTTTAGTATTCTCAACTACATACTTGGCTGGGTCTGTAGAGGCTGCTTCTTAAGTTTCTCAAATATTTGAAAGTGGGCCCTCTCCATAAGTCTTCTCCAATGGGATCTCCTTCTCAAGAGGTTCATCACCTCCCCCTACTAGCTAGGTTGATCCTTTAGCAATAGTTGGAATTTTTGCCGATCTAGTTGATGCAGTGCTGGAAGTATCTTTTGTTGAGGTTCGTTGAATGAGAGGCTTCCTTTCTGACCTTTTCCTTTGGCCTGTAGTCCATTCAACCCATTGCTCTGCCACCCATTAGAGTCTACAAGTCATTGATGGCTTGACCTAGCATGGGCTCAGAACTGATAGGAGTGAGCTTTATCCTCTCTAGATATGTATTATCATACATGTGGTTGCCATCATCTTCTAGCCCCTCAACTATTATGTTAACTTTGAACCTTATGATTTGTTCAATAGTTAACCTAGCGTAGAATCTCTCTCTACTCTCCAAATCATCTCTACAATTGGCCTAGTAGTCTTTAATATCATCTACATGATGGATAGCTCAGCTCATTTGCAGGTAGTCATGAGCAAAATTAACAGGATCATATTGTGGCCTCAAAACATCATAGGTTTCTAATGAAAACCTCTTTGAGAATGTCTTTAGAACATTCTTCACCTCAGACCAGGATGCACAAATGTAAGCTCTGATAGTTATGGGGAAGTTGTATCCCTTCTTCTTAGCATTAGCACAGATCAAATTCACTTGGAGCGCTTGTCTAATCACCTCCACTAGCACGATCATATCAGTAGGATATCTGGGCAACTTCAAAGGGAAGTCATCAAATCCTGCAAGACAAATATATGAGAAATCTCCAAATTGAATGAAGTAACATCCAAATTCACTGATAAAAGCCATGGCCTCAGGAGAGAATCTCCTTTCTAGGAAACCTTGTAGCTCCCATCACAGTCTCATTGTAAACGCATCATCAACTCAGAGATACTCAGCATAACTATTATGCAATTTCAAAGAGGGGAAAATTTCATAGCTCTTAACATCTTCAGGAAATTCCTCTAATCTAGGGAGTCCTAGCCAAATTTGGATTGTAGCCAGAATATATAAAAGGACTAAAGAAATGTAAAATTCATTCTGACACTTAGCTCTATTTAGGGCATCCGAGAGGTTCTCACTTACCATAAGGGCCCAATCAATGAAGTGATGTTTGGAATAGATTACCTGAACTAGGAAGAAATGTTGCTTGACAAAATTAAGTTCATCGCTCTCACCTTTGATTCTGTGAAGCAATATCAGAATATCCACAATCTGTGGCTTTAGGTTCATACCATATAATGTTTTGGGCAGCTTTCCCTTGGTGCTCCTTAGTTCTTGAAACCATGAATTCATTATCTCTTTCTTCCATACTGACTTATTTGCTATATATTCAGTCACTGTCTGACTGTATGTCATTTCTAAATATTCAGCTTGCTCCAGGATATGAAGAGAATTCTGAACGAACTCTTGATCAATAGAGAGTAGCACCATGTCATTGGGAAAAATAATCTGCTTGGTATCTGGGTTGTATCGGGCTATACATTCTCTAACCAGCTCAAGAGCTTGAACTACGACGGGAAAACCAACGGCCTTGACTAACCCACTTTCCTTCAACTTCTCAGTGACAGGGTGCATTTGATCAGCCTCAATCTATTTTGAAAGTTCTACATATCGAAGAAATTCAAAGAGTTGTCTGTGATCTTATGCTAGATAGAGGTGATGTCATTCATTCTGTCGAATCCCATAAATCTAGAATCCATGCTTTGAATGATTTGATTTGGGAATTAAGAATATCTCTTAGGAATGTAGGGGCAAAGAATAATTAATATCAGAGGCTTCAAATTCAAACAATTTGTCAAACAAATGGTAGCTCCTATTTGCAACCTTCAACTGATTTTATAACTTTTGAATTCTTACTGTTTAACGGCCGACTTCCCGCGCCACACGAATGAAAAGACCCAAGCATTAATGAAAAAGTTTGTTATGAAGTAAAACAGCTTTATTTGAGTTAATTACTTTGCTCCCACGGGTCATTAAGAAACATCTTTTCACTTTAGTAACCATAACTATAACTTTCTTGAACTAGTGGAAAATTACTTTTCCGCTTCTCCTTTGGGAAAAAAAATGATTTTGGAGTGCTCTCTACTCAAAAATCCGCCGAAGGAAAATTTTAGCCTATTGAGATGCTAAAATTATGTGTTGATTTCATCAGCTTTCTTCATGCCTTGGGTCACTCATGAGATCAATTCCTCTTTGAAAATCCTCCATTTTAATGGTTTGGTGGAAAATGTACACTGCAGTTCGAAACCTACCTATTAGAGTAGTGGAGAAGCCATTTTCCACTTTTCTACCAGCAAGCTTACATCTTAGATTTCTCTCCATTTAATCATTCCTCTTGGCCTGCAGAGATGTATTTGAAATGCAATAATATTTCTAAGCCCAAATCATCCACTTTAAAACTGTACTGACTGCTGAGACATCATGGAATAGTCATCTACAGAAAATGCACTCTGCTGGTGATTTTCTGCCAATGGAGAAGCCTGAAACCAATCTTTCGCCATTGAAGCAATATGAAGTATTCAAGCTACAGATTCCAAAATCACAAAAGATAAATGTTAGAAATCTCTGAATTGTGACCTTTATCGGATTTGGGATCTTAGACCTACCCGTTTAAACACAACTTCAGATACAAATCCCCCCGGCTCACAAAGGAGAAGTGAAATTGGGAAAATCCAAAAAGGCCTCCTAGCCAAAGGGGGAAGCTAGACTTAGACTCCAGAAATTCACAACACTTTCAAGACCACTACTACATACTAAACATCCACTTTTGTCTAAAGATATGCAGACCAAAAGTGGGGCAACAGCTGGCTCTGTCTGGGGACTTGAACATTCACATGTCCAAGCAAGGAACTCAAATCTCTGGTTTCATAAAGCTCAAGTAAAGGCGATTCACAAAAAAAATAAAGCAAGACACGGAAAGGAAAGCAGAAAGGAAGCCTAACTAGGAAAACAAAAATAGGAACTAAATGTAACTATTGTACAATACAGGGGTTACCTATTTTAAATTTAGATCTGATAGAGCTTCAAATCCTGACCATTATACGGAAGGGGTAGTACCTCACCATCTGGATATGTCAGTTTAAAATAATTTTTCTCAAACGTGTGATGGATCTTGAAAGGTCCTTTCCACAATGTTTCAAGTTTTTAGTGCATGCCTTTGGGTTCCATGCGCTTGTCCCATAAAAACACCACGTCTCCCTCCATAAATTTCTGGGGTCTACTCATTTTATCAAACAAGTTCTTCACACGTATTTGGTGTTGTGTGATGTGATCAACCATTTTTTCCCTTTCTTCTTCCAGTTTGTTCAGGTACAAAATCCTCTTTTCTAAACCATCTTCGTATATGTCATCCTCTACTTTTGTTCTCAGTTTGCAAGTTGCTAATTCCAATGGCAATGGAAGACTAGCTTCTACCCTGTAAACAAGTTCAAAAGGAGATACATTAATAGCTCTTTTGGGAGTCACTCTATCGGCCCAGAGGGTTTCATAGATTTTCTTATGCCAGGTTCTCTGGTTATCTGCCACAAGCTTTTTCATGATGTTGACCAATTTTTTATTGTTGGACTCAGCTTGATCATTCCCTTGAGGGAAATAATCAGATGAATGACTGATCATGATGCCATACTCAAAGAAAAATTCAGTAATTTCTTGAGAAGAAAAGTATGCGGCATTATCCATAACTAACTTAATATGCACACCAAATCTTACCAGAATGTTTTCTTTGATAAACTCACATACTACCTCTGAAGTAGTTCTCTTGGTTGCTTTCACCTCCACCCATTTTGTGAAGTAGTCAGTTGCAGTGATTATGTAGGTATGACCTGCGCTAGATGTGGGTTTTATAGGACCAATAAAATCAAGACCCCACTATTGAAAATGTAATACCCATGCATGTTTTTCTTTTTAGTTTAGGATGTCATACTTTTAGGCATTGGTTTCAATTGTTTGGCCGAATTCTTTTAGGCCACATTTCATGTGAGTGGATATTATTTCATTTGATGATGATACTTGATTATGATGTCATGGTTTCACCTTATGCATAGATAGATGTGATGATGTTATCATATTGATTATTATATGTCAATTTCAGTTTATGATATACTTACCCCATACTTGCATGTGTATAGTTGTCTTATATGTGAATGTACTTGTTGATGTGTTGTTGTGGTAGAGGATGGAGATGTAGTTACTTGCTTTGGCAAGATCCACACGTTCGACCGATCCCTATCATTGTTTGCAATATTATATTATGCATGTGCATGTGTGTTCTTTGGTGACAGGATTGCAAGTACAGGGCATCGTCTTCCCTGAATTGGCAGGAGTGAGCGTGCCCATAAATATTCATCTCAATGGTAAAGAGGGAAGGTAACATACAGATCCAAAACCCTAACCTAAGCCTAATCATCCTAATGTAGGATGAGTTTCAGTATGACTACCTTATCCGGATTTGTCAAGGTTGACAGAATTCGAATACCCTCTCTCTTGAGTTTGTGTGTGTATTGCTTGATTATGTTTTCAGGTGATTTTTTGGATTATTGAGTGATTTTCCATGTTTAAGTGAATTAATGGATTATAGTTGAATTAATGATATAATTATATCCTAAGTTTATTTTAAATAATTAATTAAATTGATATATTTGAATACTTTGATTTAATTAAATATTTAATTGAAAACTATATTGTATGAGCTTATATGATTAATTAAATAATTAAATATTTGGTTGCATGCATTATTGTGACATAAATATTAAATCTATTTAATTAAATATTTTATTAATTACATGTGCATAATTGTGTTGAAAAAGTATTTCAAATTCAAAAAGATCTTAACTTGTAATTAGGAGTCTAGGTTGAGTTGTGGCAATAAAGCACATTTTATTTAATTAAATTGAATTTACTTTCAATTTTCAAGTTGAGTTAAACTAGGGTTTGACTTGGGAGTTGTCATTCACCTTTGCATGTTTTGGGGAATTTGAATCTCTTTAGGGGGAATTGGTATTCATTCTCTCATAACAGGTTTTAGAGAATTGGAAAGCTCTTGGTGATTTGGGGGTTTTTGAAGAATTGTGGATTGTTGTGGATTTTGGTTGCTTCGAGGTTTCAGGTTTTCTATTGCTTGTGTATGTGTGTGTTCGGATCTACATTGTTGTCAGATCTGTGGTTGAATTGGGCTTGAGGGTTTCAGATCTACATTCATTCTCCAAACTACATTCTTTTGTTTCTTGCATTGGATTGAAGGTAGGTTTCATTTTCCTTGTATAGATTCAATTTCGTAGATCAGAGGTTTTCTGAGTTGTTTAAATGCTTGTTCTTAAATTTGGTCTTTAAATAGCTTAGGGCTCGTTTGTTTGTTGGAAGATGGCTGGAATTTGAAAACGGGAAGATGTATTTTTGTACGGCCAAATTCCCATTTTGGTCCAAAATGAGAATTTGGCAAATTCCACAAAAAAGGTGGAATTTGCCA